>JANBXA010000429.1:3020000-3100000 GCA_030556225.1 Cricetiscus sungorus
GCCCATCTTCCTGTTGCTCCCCTTAATTAGACAGTACAAACCCATGAGCTGTGAAGCTGCTGAGCTCTTAACCACAGCACAGGCCATTTCTGGCTTTGGGATTATGGCAGAACAGCTCTTGGGACCAACCGAATGAGCTTACCCCACTGGATGAGCTTTCAAGGCTTTATTAAAAATAATCACAAGGTAATATGCCCAAGAGAACATTGTCTCACAAGTGCCAATTAAAATAGACTGTCATAGACATGACATCGTGTCTGGTGTTATCTTGATAATTGACACGTGTCTGGTGTTATCTCTAACCTCCAGTCAATCACTAGGAAGGAAAACAAAAGCAAAGCAAACGCCTGGGGTAGGGTTGGTGGTCGGGATAGTCTCCTGGGTGAAGCTTGAGGTTCAAGACCTGAGCGTTCCTGTCCCTGGTGGGATGAGCACTACTGTATTCTCCTGGGCCTTCAGAGAAGGTGGGGATGCCCTCTAGTGAAAAGTGCAGGTCCCCCTGTGAGCAAGCAAGCGTGGAGGGTGGTGTTCCTTTCTGTCTGTCTGCATTATCCAGATGATAGACCTGCCCATTGTAATTTAATTAGTTAACTCTGTAAATGATAAGAGAGTACCCTATTAGAATGTATGGTTATCCTGGTGTGTGTGGTATATATATGTGAACATGTGTGTGTGTGTGTGTGTGTGTGTGTGTGTGTGTGTGTGTTTGGGGGGCCTGCATTCCCATGCATGTGTGTATATACACAGCAATCAGAGGTCACTGTCAGATATCTTCTGTGATGGGGGGTGCCATTCTGTAAATATGTTTTTCTCTTATTGGTTAATGAATAAAGTACTGTTGGCAAATAGGAAAGCAAGATAGGCAGGACTAGGAAACAAGGAGGATTCTGGGAGATATAGGGAGAGGATTCAAGATGTAGGGACTTGAGAAGAAGATGTGGACTCTCTCTCCGGTAAGCTAAGACCATGTGGAAATACTTAGATTAATAGAAATGGGTTAATATTTAAGATAGAACTAGCCAATAAGAAACACTAGTAACAGGCCAACAGCTTTATATCTAATACAGCGTCCTCTGTGTATTATTTGGGGCTGGCGTGGCTGTGGGACCAGGCTGACAGGAAAACTGCTCGTAACACCTCTTCTACCATATTATTAGTTTTTTGAGACAGTTCCTCCCACTAAACCAGGAAAGAAGGCTCAGTGGTTAATAGTACTGGTTATTCCTCCAGAGAATCCAAGTTTGATTCCCAGAACCTACCTATCTGCCTGTAACTCTAGTTCTAAATTCAGAAGTCCTCTCCTGACTTCCACAGATACAGGCATGCACATGGTGCACACACAAACACACAGGCACTCATACACGTCAAATACACAAATCAGCTTGGAGCTCACTGATTGGTTTGACCGTTTGGCCTGTAAACCTGAGACCCCTTTGACTTCATCCATCAGCTCTGGGATCACAGGCAAATGCCGCCATGCCTACCTCTTACATGTGCAGCAGGCTCTGCACACACTGAGGTCTGAGCCCTGTTCCCTTCCTTACCCCTATCCCGTGGGCATTCTTCTCTAAGAGTCATTTGAATACAGAGAGCTAAATGCAAAACTCATCTCCACGTATTCTCTGTGGCTATAGACACCTGAGCTCCCTGCGGGATGCAGGATTTCTGGCATCACAGGGGAGCCAGGATGCAGCTTTGTTGCCTAGGCAGAGAGCTGTTTGAAAGCCTGGCTTCCACAGCAGTGTTTGCATACGGAGCAGCTGGTGTGAGAGTGGAAACGTATTTACTTCTTCCTTCCGACTCCAGATGCAGCCTAAGAACGTCTTCTAAGAACGTGTCCTGTACATGTGTACACTGGTTCTCCCTGATTGTCTAAAGAGGCAGACAGCAATGAGCAGCAGAAGGTCTCACCACCACGGGCCTGTGTTGTGGTCTCACCACAGCTTCTCATCCCCAGGGACAGGGGTGTGGTTTCAGTTGTTAAATGAGAATCAGGGAAGTGATGAGGTCAGGGAGGGCAAGGTCAAGCCAGGAGGAAATATCTGGAAGCCCAGCCAGCCTCTGCATTCCTTCTCCAGCGATGTCTGTCCCAGTCCAGCCTCTGAGTATGATAAACACCTCCTGCTGTGTCAGTAGCCTCCTGTTCAAACCAGGCCTCTCTCCTTGGGAACACTCGAGGGAGTGGAGCTCTGGGATTTCTCCTAGAGAAGGGCCTGTAACTCACTCTAAGAAGTCCTCACTCTAGCATGTGAAGACAGCTGCTGGGTGGGCACTGTGTGGCCGGCACTGGTCTGTGTTTGTCCTCAGAATTATCTAAGGAACAAGGACTGAGTGGAGGGCCATGTTCACTAGCACTGCGATCTGACAGGAAGGGGTTTGGCATTTCAGGGGGCTGGTCCATCGAATGGGCTGTGGCAGCCAGGCTGACAGATTCCCTTACAAAGTCTGTCCCATGCAGCCTCCCTGGACATGGCCACCCTAGGAGCCAGGGCACTGGGTATTCTGGGAGATGGCTTTCCTTTCCAGGCCCCCACCAAGGTGCCATATTGACTCCTCCCCTTTGTATTTGGAATTTTCAATAACTTTTCAGTGGAACTAGATTCCATTTTATATCCCACAGACCCCAGCAAAGACTATCAGAAGTGCTGACCTCCTACGTTATTGTCAAAGCCTCCAAACCTGGTGTCTTAAAGGGCTTCAGCAGGCTGGAAGTACTGGATCCATGAGTGGGGCTTGTACCCCTCGCACCCCTCCCCACTTCTCCTTCGCCTTCCTTCTTTGTTATTTGCATGCTCTGTCTGTGTGCAGCAGGCTGGACTAGACGTGTAAGTAGCCCGGGCTTCCTTCTACCTCACCAGCGTCCAGACTCAGCCTCCGAAGTGCTAGGTTTACTTAAGAATGCCACATTGCCAGGCCAGGTGCATTCTTCCAAGGCCTCTCCTGAAGTGCAGATGGCTGAATCCCCTCCGTGCCTTCACAAGAACACCTCTCTGTATCCTACAGCATCCACTTCTTATCAAGACCCCAGCCGTGACGGACCAGGGTCACCCAAGGACCCCGTTGAATCTGCATCACACAATCAAGGTTCCATTTTCACACCCGGAGGGGCTGTGCATTTGGAACTTTTCACTCTGGAGACGCTCAGCGCTTGCATGTTCTGCTTTACTAAAGAACTCAAGTGGAAGGAAGAGAGAGGCTCTGATGTGGCCAGTGTATACAGTAGTTGCTGGGCAACTGCAGGGTGGTGAGACCCATCCCTGCCCCCTGGGAGTCTCCAGGTCAGAGGAGGACAATGAAGAATGACACGCCAGGGGCACATGGACACGCACACGCACCTTCCCACATGTACGCACACACAGGACGGATGAGAACTATGGGGAGCGCGAGCAAGGTGTGCAAAGATCCACCCCTCTGTGTGAGCGCGATAGGGTCCCCTGCCCTCTGAGGACGGACTGCCTCCAGAGTTCACTTTTGTTCGCTGTATCTGCCCAGTGTCTGGCTTTCCACACCCGATGGGGGATTAGCTGAAACCCGTGGGAAACATCACTCTGAGCAGGTGTACGAACCTGGCAGCCGGTGTTGAATGGCAGCTGAAGCATGAAAGCAAACACAGTGGATAAATGTGTGTGTAATTTTAGAGTTAATAATGGCGGTGCATAATTTTCTTTGGAAGAAGGGTTTATAATAACGTTTTTAGAAAGTGCCAAGCAAAGTAATGACACACTTGGCAAGCCACAAAGACGGAACAATTTGGCAAATGCCTCATTAGCCCAGTTCTCAGGTCAGGGCAAGGCTTTTATTTTATTTAAATGAGTACATTAAATTTTTCAAATACTTTTTATCTTATGGTTTTATTTTTTTCTTAGAATTACCATCTTGCTTGCTAATGCAATGTTTTAAAATGTGTTCCCCCCCCCCCCGTTTTTAAATGTCAACTTGGATACCTACCGTGAGAGTATTCCTCGCCCACCAATGCTGGCAGGAGTTGAGTCAAGCAAAGAAAAGAGACCACACTTGTAGATCTGCCCCCAAGAGTTGGCACCACTGTGTCCCTCTCAGGGACACCAGACGTCAGTGCTTCCCGTTAACAATGCCGAAGCAGCCACTGAGCTGAAGGTTGCAGAGCTCTGGCTGAAGACTAGGGTGGCTTTTCCGCATTGGAGGGAAGTGCAGTTGACGGTCATCTGTCTCAGGGTTGTCATGTCGCCTACTCGAAGCTCCAAGGTCACCTAGGCTTCAGAGAAGACGTGGTGCAGGAGTGACTTGTCTCCTCTGGTTTACACTGGTCCTTTTGCTCATCACTCCAAGCAGGGCCCAGCTACACACTAAGCGTGGAAGGCTGACCTTATGAGCAACGTGGAAGGCAGAGGCAAGTTGTTGGTCTCTGTGTTAACCACCATCTGATGCACAGGAAGCTTCTCTGGTGACAGTTGCACAGTGTGGCAACCTCTGGCAACCTCTGGGTGTAATAATAAATCATTAGAAGTCCGTGTAACACTGTGGCCGTTTAGCAGACTAACAGCAATAGGTTTTTCCCTGGGGCCTAAGACCTGTCTAGCCTCTGGTTCTTACAGGATGCTAAGCACATAACTCACAGCAGGTTGCACAGCATCCACCAGCCCCAAGCAAACACAAAGTCAAAGGGGGAGGGGAGCACAAAGTCCTCCCTTCATCTGAGGAACCACTGGTAATTGATGGCTCCTGGGAGAAAGAAAGGGAGAGAGTCACTTTTCTCACAGTGTGGCCCCTGATAGTGTGACCAAGCTCCCCGTAATGACCTCATACCTCGAATGTTTGCAAGAGGACACAAAGTTGATCATGCAGGCCAAGGGGAGGATGGGGAGGAGGCGAGGGAGCAGAGAATGCAATGTATGAGATTCTCAAAGATTGAGACAAAGATTAAAGAAAGACAGACTCGGGCTGCCCCGTCCGTCTGGCCCCAGTCTCCAGGCGCTGTCTGTCCAGGATTCTCATGGTTCGCCATAGCATCACTGATAGTTGACACTCAACTTAACTTTGCACATTTTGACTTCTGTTCTGTGAAGTCTCATCTACTATCCAAAAGCAATCAAACATGTGGGACGTGTTGGATCCCAACTTGTTTATGCCACTCGACTTTCTATTCTGGAATGTCTCACATGCCAAAGCATAACCACCCTTCTGCTGGCTGCACAGATGCCTCTTGTTGAATCTTCAAGAGCGTAGTTAGCTGTGTCCGGTGAGTAGATTTTCATGGAAGTTCTGGTTTCGTGGACTTAGAAATTATTTGCACGTCTTCTTGTTGTATGACACCGTTTCTGTAGAAATATGAAAAGAAAAATGTTTTCTTACCCCAAATAGGAAACCCATGGCAAACCTAAGTAACCATACCGCCAAAGTTCAACCTGCTGAGCCACTGGATTTACTGGGGTCGCTTGCAGGCGTGATGGGCTGCGTAGAGGATCAAGGTGACTCAACACAGCTGTATCACTGAAGGCCACCTCAACAGAGACAGCGCAGAGAGCAGCCTTGGAGCTCCCCAAAGAAGCTCAGGCAACCCCACAGGCCACAGGCTTCTTTCCTCAGCAGCCCTTATTGCTTATGAAACCTTGGTAGAATCTTGTGATATTAAGTTTTAGGATCTTCCTGAAATTTGCAGTTGTCTGAAGGACAACCTCCTTCTAGGATGGAATGTTTCTCTTCAGGGGAAATTCTGAGCAATGTCCCCTTTGTCTTGTAACTCGTGAGTCCCAGAGTCCTTTGGACTAACTCCTGTACTTTACTTTCCTTGTGATATATTTAGCTAACTGATTCTATCAGAAGCCAGAGCCTTCTACAACCCTGCAGACAGCATGCAAAGCGCCCCTGAGTGTCACTGATTGCTTCTGATTTGCTGTTTTACACTTGAGAAAGATATTCATTTGATGTCCTACCTTGCAGTTAATTATTGGTGACCTGTAGAATCTTGCCATGGGTTTATTGAATTTGTCTCTCTTTCCTGTCCAAAATAAGGATAATCAATAATTTTTTTCTATGACTGCAACAGTCACTATTAATTCCACGTTAAGTGGATGATTGACAGCAGTAATGCTTGCAGATAGCCATCGAGCATATCTACACTTCATCATTGGGTTCTCACAGCAATGCTCATTTATTTACTCACTCAATAATTATGGATTGAGTGTCTCCTCTGCCTCAACCCTAGAGTAAAGACGATAAAGCCAATGATCACCGCAGACACAGCCTCACAGAAAGCAAGCCCTTTTGCCTGCACACCAAACACAGACACTGGAGCACAAGGCTCCACAGTTCCACGGTGCACAGCTGGCGGTGTGGAATCATAGGGAAGAGCCACGTTTGCGATTCCACATTCTAGAGTGAAGAGGTGCATGCTACTCTAAGGTTTCACTACAACAGTGATCTTCAAGGCTTTCTCCCAGGATGCAGAGAGTGTGTGCAATTAATCCTCACTTCCCTGAGGAGGAGGGAGTGTGTTTGCTGTCAGATTTCAATCGATCTCACTGGCTCCTCCATGTCATGGTTGCTGGATGGCTGTGAATCACAGCCTCTTCCTGATAGAACAGCAACCCCCCACCAACAGGTGACCTCCCCAACTCATGTTTGAAAACAGATAAGTGCACTTAAGTGTAATTGATTGCATGAGTGAGAGTGCCCAACGTGATCACACAGTCCAGTACTTACCAAAGTAATTACACTTCAGAAAATCAAAATTAATTTGTACACTTCTGATGCACTTTGAAGGTTGTTGACATTTTATTGTAGTGTCTCTAATGAAATGAAAATTATTAATAATTGTTCCTACTTGAGTGTGACAAATGTCATTTAGCTGGAGAGGCAGAGGCACCACCGAGCGCCTCCAAATTATAATGCGGTTTAAAGTTAAGAGTGGATGTTAATATTCAAAGTGGTATTGGGTCTGACTGCCTTCCCCAACAGCCTGTAGGCCATATATACTGGGGTGTCTGTCTGAAAAGCTGCAATTTTCTCATGCTCTTCAATGGTCCAACAATTAGGGTGACGAAGGAACACTGCCCAGATGAGGTCAAGAAGCTTCCATCCTCATGGGCAGCCATCATCAATAAGCCATCAACTCTGTGGCAAAGGACACTGGAGACAGTGGCTACCTTCACAGGCACCCAGAGTCTAGATGTAAGGAGGGGTCCATGGAGACAGGAAAGAGCACGTGGTCCAGCATGCACGTGTCCTGCACTTGACTCAAATTAAGGAGAACAAAGCTGTCCATTAGGGCTCAAATGTTCACCAACAATTAAATTTTCTTTCACTAAAAGAACTTCATGTTGTGTTTAATGGAAGCCACTTTCAGGGTTTCCCTAACTTCCTCCAGCTGTTGACTACAGCAGGCTTACCTGCCATCATTCCACCCGTTCTCCAGGAAAGGCTTGGTCAAAAGGATCCTGTTGAACTGGTACTACCAGTGTTTTCTAGTATTTAAACTTTTACAAAAGCACTTTTCACCTCCTTAGGGGGAGGGGCTCTGAATTGTCCTTGGCCACAGGAATGTCTTGTTGACTCTTTTACACACCCTCACAGTGAGCTAATTAGGCAAGGCAAGGGTAAGTCTAAGTAGAATGTCACAGGCACTAACTCGGTCCTGGACCTGGTCCCCCTCCTGGTGTCAGATTATCTTTATGTATGTATGTATGTATCCCTGAAGTGATCACTGATCCTGGTCTGAAGGTCAGAATACAGATCATCTGTCAGCACTGTGGAAGAGGTCTCTCTCTGCCTGTGGGAGCCATCTGTGGTCTGAGCTTGCCTTACCTGCACTGAGGACCAGGAGGGGGGTGTTATCAGGTTTTCAGGCTAGGGCTCCCTCTCTGAACCTCATGCTGGGTTCCTGGACTAGGGGAGTAGATCCTTGCCTTTGTTATTTAATTAACTTTGCTCTTTCTGAGTTCCACAGTCATTCTCTGGGTGGAAGGAAAGACCTTTCCACACATACTTCTAAACTGTAGCTCTAATCTCCACTTCAACACAATTAAATTTTACTCAAACAATTTAATTTAGAAAATACAGGTGAGAAGTGTCAGGGCCGATTTGTGTTTAGGATGAATGAGCGCTCCTGGGTATGAAGCTGGCCTGTGATACAGCTTTTTCTATCTCACCATGGCTGCGATTATTTCATCAGCAATTCCAGCAAAGCATTGCCGGAAGGAATCTAACTCTAAGAGGCATCAACACTTCCCGAATTTGCTCCTGGAAGATGAAGTTCCCCCTCAATGCAAGGTCATGACAGATGGTGATAAGCAAGTATATGCTTTGTCCCTGAAGAATAAAGAAATGGTTTCACTGGGTGGTGGAGGTACGTGGCCCCTTGGGAGGCTGGGGGATTCAGGGTTCTCCCTGGTTCCACTACTGTGTATATGATGCGTGTACTTGTTAGTGTAGGTGTGTGCACATGTATGTGGGTGAGTATTCATATGTGTGCACATGTGCAAGCCAAAGTACACACTGATTGCCTTTCCTACGTTGATCTTCACTCGTATTTTTGACAGGCAGCCCACCCTCATAGTGGAGGATGATCTCCCACTGAACTAGAAACACACTGATTTGGTCAAGCTGGCTGACTAAGGAGCTTTAGGAATCTGCTGGCCCCACCGGTGGTCCCTGGCTTTGGCAGTTCTAAGAGCATGCTACCACACAGCTATTTAGCTGTGTGTCTGGGGATAAATTTTAAATACCCCTGGTTGTGCATTTTACTAACTGAGCTGTCTCCCCAGCCGGGGTCCCTGCTATTTTGAATAAAGTTTGGGCTAAAACCATGCCCATGTGTTTCTCTACTGAGAATTCTCTATTTAGTTCTATACTACACTTTTTAATTAAATTATTTGGTGTTTTGGTAAGTAGGTTTCAAGTTCTTTGTATATTTTGGAGATCAGCCCTCTGTCAGATGTGGGGTTGGTGAAGATCTTTTCCCACTCTGTGGGCGGCTATCTTGTCTTGTTGACTGTGTTCTTTCCCTTCAGAAGCTTTTCAATTTCAGGAGGTCCCATTTTATTAGTTGTTGATCTCAGTGTCTGTGCTACTGGTGGTTTGTTCAGGAAGCAGTCTCATGCACCAATTAGTTCAAGGGTACATCTCACTTTCTCTTCTAAGAGGTTCAGTGTGGCTGGATTTATGTTGAGGTCTTTGATCCATTTGGACTTAAGTTTTGTGCGTGGCGATAGATATGGATCTATCTGCAGTCTTCTACACACCAGCATTCCTCTACTGGTGGTGGGAGTGCAAACTTGTACAGCCACTTTAGAAATCAGTATGGTGGTTCCTCAGGAAAATTGGAATCAGTCTACCTCAAGATCCAGTAATTCAACTCTTAGGCATATACCCAAAAGATGCACATTCATACAACAAGGATATCTGTTCAGCTATGTTCATAGCATCATTATTTGTAATAGCCAGAACCTGGAAATAACCTAAATGCCCCTCAACTGAAGAATGGATGGAAAAAATGTGGTACATTTACACAATGGAGTACTACTCAGCTGGAAGGAAAAAAATAACAAAAAACAAAACAAACAAAACAAACAAAAAAACAATGGAATCATGAAATTTGCAGGCAAATGGATAGAACTAGAAGAAACCATCTCGAGTGAGGTAACTCAGTCACAAAAAGACAAACATGGTATGTTCTCACTCATATATGGATTTTAGACATAGAGCAAAGGATCACCAGCCTAAAATTCACACTGCCAGAACAGCTAGGAAACAAGGAGGACCCTAAGAGAGACATACATGGTCCCCTGGAGAAGGGGAAAGGGACAAGATCACCCAAGTAAATTGGGAGTATTGGGGGAGGGAAGAGGGAGTTAGAAGGGAGAGGAGAGAAGAGGTGGGCATGAGGGAGCAGGAAGATTGAGTCAGGGAAAGAATAGAGGAGAACAAGAAAAGAAATACAATAATAGAGGGAGCATTACAGGTTTAAAGAGAAATCTAGCAGTAGGGAAATGTCCAGAGATCTATAAGGATGACCCCAACTAACAATCTAAGCAATAGTGGAAATAATTAATGACTATCTTATATGCCATCCTAGAGTCTTCATCTAGTAGCTGATTGAAGCAGAAGCAGACACCCACAGCTAAACACTGAGCCAAACTCCTGGAATTCAGTTGCAGACAGGGAGGAGTGATGAGCAAAGGGGTCAAGATAGGTTGGAGAAACCCATAGAAACTTCTGATCTGAACAAGGGGGAGCTCATGGACTCCAGTCTGATAGCTGGGAAACCAGCATCCATCAGACCCTCAAATGTGGGTGTCAGTAAGGAGGACTGGGCAGTCTATGGGACCTCTAGTAATGGATCAGTATTTATCCCTAGTATACGAATGGACTTTGGGAGCCCATTCCCCATAGAGGGATACTCTCTAAGCCTAGACACATGGGAGAGGGCCGGGCCCTGCTCAAAATGATGTGACAGACTTTGAAGACCTCACCTTCCCTGGGAAGAAGAAAGGGGATGGGATGGGGGTTGGTGGGGAGGATACAGGAACTGGGGTTGACATGCAAAACAAGCTTGTTTAAAATTTAAATAATAAATAAACACATGCCCATGTGTCTCTGCATCGTCTCTGGTTGCCCTAATCTACACCAAAGTGCACAGCCCACAGAGCCACACTGGACAGGTATTTTTGCCCATCATTCTGAAAGCCCGATTCCAAACTCACTCCCTATTCCCAGTCTTAACATAGATGCCTCCCCACAAAACCCTATGCATAAGCAGCCCCCCACCCACCCACCCAGAGAATTGCAATCTAGAGTGCTCATCCCAAAATGGAAATAGATGGCAAAGGGTTTCTCTCCTGAACAATATTTCCCTGTGACAACACAAACGCGCTCTGTGCCAGCTGTGGCTGGGCATGTATAAACCACTGAGGATTTCTTTATTGACTCGTTTTATCATACAAAACTGACACGCGCTTCTTATTAATCTGTCTCCAAAGAATCAAAATGCTTTAATAAATACCATAGTTCCTCTAGGTCTGGAAAGAAATGACACTGTTAGCTAAATCGTGTAAGGCATTGAGTGAACGCCTCTCACTCTGTTTAACCCAAGACCATGCTGGATAAATCTGGGGACCGATAAACGAAAAAACACCTCGCTTTCTTACCGACCAAATAGGGGCCCCTTTTCCTGAAGCAAACAGGTAGGAAAGTGTAGGATGGAATTGGGGGGGGGTTGTTTCAGTTCTGCGTGGTGCCGTGCTTCTTGCTGCAGGTATGTGTAAAAGGGCAGAGGGGCACGGAAACTCCAGTTTCGTGGGGGTAGGTGAAGGTGCAGGGTGTGGGCTGGAGCCTCCACGGTCACAGCCCTTCAGGGTGGGAGCTTGCTAAGGCGTCTGTCTCTCCCCATCTGGGCTGCAACAGACACAAGTGGAGACAGAGCGTACCCCATGCTCTTGATTCCTTCTAGGCCCCTCTCACACCGCGGGCACAGCCCTGGTCCCTCTTATGAACCACCACAGTTGTGTGTGCTGTTAGCTTTTTTCTCTCAGATAGGCAGCACAATCCCCAGCCTTCCAATGCTGCCTGAACTACCCACCGGAGGCTGATGGCAGTCCTGTACGGACTGAGCTTGGTCAGGGGTCTGGTCAGTGTGATCAGGCTTGTGTAAGGCAATGAGGATGTGCCTGTGCTCGTGTGGAATTAGGTATCTGGGAGGGGTCTGGTGGCCCAGAACACTCAGAACACTGATGTCTGTCCCACGTATTTAATATCTGTCTTATCTCTGGGTCCCATCCTTCTTACAGATGTGCTCAATGTACTATCTTCCTATCCTCTTCTGTCACTAAAACAGGCTTCCACCACCCATCTCTTCTTCCTAACTTCTTGTGGCATATGAGGTGGTCCATTGCATTCCAGCGGTTCCTAATATGAGCCCCACATGACCAGGCCATTCATGGAGCTTCCCATTGCAGACTCCATGAGCTCATACTGTTCCTGTGAACAGGGACTGTATCATGGTCTTTTGTACCTTATTTTAGTCAATTTCTAAAATACACAACTGTAGCGATACATTGTTTATGATCTAATAAAGCTTTCCTGAAGGTCAGAATGCAAAGCCAACCACAGTCACAGAGGCCAGGCAGTGTGGCTCACACCTTTAATCCCAGAAGCCCCACTAGTCAGTCACAGAGGCTGGGCAGTGGTGGTGTACACCTTTAATCCCAACACTAGAGAGCTACATGAGACAGGAGCTCAGGGTCTCATTGGGCATTCAGTCTCCAGCCATGATGAAGATAGGATCATCCCAGCTTTGGTAGAGGTAAGGACTCTCTAGTGGGTGGCTGCTTTGTTTCTCTGATCTTCAGGCAAGCTTTATTAGCTCATAAACAATGTATCAGCACACATTACAGTACTCTTGGGGAGGAGGATGAAGACTGATTTGTCCACATTTAAGATTGTTATGACTCTGAAAAGGCAGCAAAGGGTTTGAACATCTGAACCCTGTAAGACGCTATAAGAAGCCCTTGCTTCTTCTGGCACTAGAACATTCTATAACCCTTTCTTTTGGACACCATCATCCATCTCATCTTCAATTGTTCCTCAGTCATTCGCACCTATGTCACGTGTCTCACTCCTCCATACGTGCATTGCTATATGAAACATGAAGCTCCCAAGCTTCCGTGAGAAGACATCATTTCACCTTCTCTACCTGCATTCTGGACAATGGCTGGCTAAGGCAGGTCCTATACAAAGCCTTCAGAAGGATCCAAGAGGGAAGAAAGAAGGCTGAGCCAAGAGAGAGGTATGCTGTCACTGCCTCCCAGTCCCATCGCAGATCCCAGAGGTGGACGTCTCTCCTGTGTTGCCCTGTGTCAGCCGCAGGGCCAGGCCTTGGGGAGGGAATGTGGTCTATGTGAGGCTATGGCCTAGGCAGCAGAGATGCCCCCTCGGTGTCAGTAGCTGGCACACAGAAAAAGAGTGAAGGCCTGGCCCTGACAGGCCCTGGGCTTTGCACGCCTACCCTGCATCTGTCCCACTGCATCTGTCCGTGTGTATCCACAGCATCTGCCTGACTCTGGTCCCCCTCAAAGTCAGGAACAAAGACTTTGTATCAGCTCTTTATACCTCTGGCTTTTGCTTCTGCGACAGCATAGCAAATAGGAAGTTTAACTGAGGAATGACCTATTTTGGTACCTGGCTTTGAGCACATCCGTCTAAGCTTGGCTGGATCCACTGCTCAGGGTGTGAGGTGGTGGTAGGAGCAGGTGGCAGAGGCTGCTTGCCTCCTGGTGGCTGGCGAGGAAGGTGGTGAGAAGGGGGATAGGGAAACGGGTATCACCTCTGCCTCGACTCCAAATAACATCATCAGCCAAAGGCCAGGCCTTCAACCTGGGCATGCTGGATGTGCTTCTTATTCCAGTTTCTTCCCTGTACCTTCCCTCACCTTCGTCTGAGATCCTAAATACCCATCTTGTCCCTCCACAGCTCTGAAGTGGTACCATGATCTGACTTTGCCATACAGCATCCTGCTGGCTTTCAGGTAGATCAGCACTCCTATCCCCACAGGACCCTCCATGATTGCTCATCAAGACATGCATGATAGCCAAGTCCCCGCCCCCTCAGCTCTGAGTGACTGCTTCCCACAGGGCCTCCCTCTAATGATAACCCTCTCTGCCAGCTGCATCTCAGTGGCCTCTTCAGGTTATGTGACACGTTCTCGTGCCCCCTCTGCCATCTTCTCTTACCTCGGGCCTCTGAACCTTAGCTTCCTAGAAAGTTTCTCTCCAGGGCCTGCTGTGAATGTGACAGGTTCATGCTCAGACAGGGCATCAGAGAAGATCCTTGCTTCTACATGCAGGGCTTCGGGTTCTATCCTCAGCAGAGGAAAGCAGGGAGGGGGCAGAGAAAAAATAAAGCAGAACAGGGTAAGAACATGGATACAGAGGCAGCCCATCACCAACGGGGATGCAGAGGCAGGCCTATCATTGACAGGGATACATAGCAGGCACAGAGATACATAGGCAGCCCTGTCACCGAAAGAGATACAGAGACAGTCCCAACACCAACAGGGATTCAGGGGCAGGCAACCCCATCACCAACAGTGATAGAGAGGCAAGCCCATTATGAATTGGGATACAGAGTCAGCCCCATCACCAACAGGGATACAGACACAGTCCCAGCACCAACAGGGATTCAGAGGCAGGAAACCCCATCATCAACAGTGATACAGAGGCAATCAAGTTCTGGATAGGGATACAGAGGCAGGGCCATCACCAAAGGGGATACAGAGGTGGGCTCATTATCAATGGGAATGCAGGTTCGTTACCAGTAGAGATACAGAGACAGGCCCATCACTGAGTAGGATACAGAAGCTGGACCATCATCGACAGGGATGCAAAGATGGGCCCATCACCAACAGGAATACAGAGGCATGCCCATCATGCACCATCCTCAGGTTGTTCCTCCATGGCCCCTTGTCATCTCATGCATACTCTGCAGGATCTACTCCACTGTGCCTTATCCAAGCTCCCACATTGAGAGGTGAAGTTACAGAGACTCCGGTTGTTCACAGAAGATAAATTAATAGCTTTACTCTTCACAAAGGGCCAGTCCTTCCACTGGAGCTGCATGATCAAAGGTGCAGGATTTCACACTCCTACCTATCCCTTCCCACATCTTAGTTTCTGATGACATCCTTGGAAGGTCGCCCTGCATCTCTGCTACTCATTCAGGAGCACAGAGTTTCCCATCTATTGCAACATCTCATGTGGTGGGAGATGTTATTATGTAAATAAGTTTCTCATACTGGTTAATTAATAAAGCACCATTGGGCCAATGAGAAAGCAAGATAGGTGGGGCTAGGAGACAAGGAGGAAAGAGGAAGTGGTAAGGAGGAGTCAAGATGGAGACCGGGGAGGAAGGAAGACGCAGGCCGCAGCTCCCCGATAAGTTGACCACGTGGAAGTACTTAGATAAGTAGAAATGGGTTAATAATTAAGACAGAGCTAGCCCATAAACAATAATGGTAACTGGCCAACAGGATTGTATCAAATACAGAGTCTCAGAGTGTTATTTGGGGCTGGTGAGGCTGTGGGCCCAGACAGGCAGCAGGTGGGCTGCCGGGCTGGCGGGCTGGCAGGCTGGCGGAAAACAGACACGCTATACTCGTGGTCCTATTCAAGGTCTTTCCCATGCCATTAGGCTTCCCAGAACGAGGCAGTAAGGCACTGACTACACACTATGAGAAGTTTCCTGCCCAACCTCCAGGGGGCAGTATCCAGCCCTCTCTCCAAGAGGTCTTAGAAGGTGATATGCTCACCTGCTGAGCCTTCCTGTCCTTAGACACTCTGCGGTAGCCAACTCAATGCCAAATAGCTCCACGATGAAGTTCTTGGAAGACAGGAAAGCACCCACTGACCTGAATGAAGTCTCCATGCTTCTGCTTGCTTAGAGATTATGAAAGCTGCCTACAACAGAGGTCTCAGACTGTTTCAGGATGAGAGGTGGTGGTCAAGGCAGGAGAACAGATCAGAGCAAGAAGGTAGCGGTCAGGATGGCAATGGAGGTCCGGTTGGAAGATGAAGGACAGCAGGTGGATGGCAGGGCAGGTGATAAAGGCCACAGCATAGGTGGAAGGCAGGACCAGAGGGTGGATGTTGTGGTGGGGAGTCACACTCAGAATGGATGATGTAGGCAGCACTGGAGATAGAGGTCAGCACAGGAGGTGAGGGTCAACGGGGAGATGGAAGCTACAGCAAATGAAGGTCATAGTAAAGGATGCAGTTCAGGGCATACTAACACCCTCCACCCAGGAGGCTTCCACACAGGGAATTCCACATTGCATACCGGATGTAGGTGGGCGAGGAGACTACTTCCAGCATATTCTCCTTGGAGGTGAACTGAGGAGTGAGCCTGGTGGTACCCCGCATTGTCACACTCCTTGTGACGTTCATTTGTCCAGAGAAGATGCTTGCAAACTAGGAATTTTCCAGTGTCTGTAGGTTTTGCCTCTAACCATTGAACAACCCATACATCTGCACATATCCTTAGCGCTCAGCTTTTTCCTTAGTAAGAGAGAGAATGCATGCTCATCTCTTGCTTTCTCAGCATCTGGAGCCCATCTATGCAGGCAAAAGTGACCACATGTGTCTGGGACCTGTAGGTCATCTCCCTCATAAGGAACAACTCCATCACCTGCTCTTGCCTTGGAATAGGGCATAAAGTGACTCCTGCAGAATATTCTCACAAGGGTCATTAGGAAGTGATGTCAAAAGGTTCTCAGGGCACAGTGTTTGGGATGTTGCAGATACATTGGACACTGTCCCTGGAGGTATGCAATAATAGTATATAATGTCACACAGGACTGGCCTGCCATTAAGCTTAACTCTCAACTTGGCACAGCCTAGAGCCATCTAAGAAGAGCCTCTCAAATGAGGGATTACCCAGACAAGATTGGCTTGTCATGTGTCTGTGATGGATTATCTAGGATGTCAATCATGTCTGAGGACCCATTCCACTACGGGTGGCACCATTCCTTTGGTAGGTGGCCCTAGGCTATACAAGAAAGCTAGCTGAGCATGATCCAGTAAGCAATATTCCACCATGGTTTCTGCTTCAAACTCTTACTTGAGTTCCTGACTTGACTTCCCTTGACGACAGGCTGTGACCGGGAAGTGTAAGATGAAATGAATCCATTCTTTCCCTAAGATACTTTTGATCTAAGTGTGTTTTTTTTTTTATCACATCAACAGAAAGAAAACTAGAGCAGCTAGCAACAGGAGGTGCATCAGAAGGGAACAGGGGCACATGCCATGCAGGGCTGATAGGCATCAGAAGGAACACGTATACAGATACGCTGCAAGGTGCTGTGTTGATTGAAAAGTGTCAGCCACAGGGGGGGAGAGGGCATATACTGCAGCACAAGCACCCTATATATTTTATAAGGATCCATGCATATTTTATGTGTATGCATCAAACACATTAGAGAGGGTGTTGGATGGGAGTCGAGGATGAGAGTCAGGGCTCTGAGATGATATGGAATATAAAATATGGAGGAAGGCTTTCACGAGTTCAGGAAGTTGATGTGTTAGCAACCAAAGAATCTAATAAACTCAACTGTGTTAAAGATAAAAGGGAAGGGAGGGAGAGGGAGAGAAGAACAGAGGGGTGGATGGGATAGAGGAAAGAAGGGGTGGGAGGCTCTGCATTCCAAGCTTGCTGCTTTGAGCCCAGCCCAAATGACAGGAGCACACACCTGTCATGACAGCCAGGCCCTCTCAGTCCCTGGACAGCTCTGTTTGCACTCAGTCGTGGGTGGCTAAGACAGCGTGTAGGACACTCGCCAGCCAGAGTTCTCTGTGAACTGTGAAGGTTTGCTTTGGGGTCTATGCTTTTCCTATTCTTGCATTTTAAGAGGTCAGTAAACATTTACTAAGCCAGACACAATCAATAGACATCTCTAGCATCAGAATGAGCATGGGGGGTGGGGGGAACGACAGAGCACAACCGGTGTAGTCGGTGTAATGTTTATAGCAAACCCAGAGACCAAAGACTGATTGAGCGCATCAGAGACAGTGTCCCCAGGAAGGTCAGGGCCAGGATGACCTTTCACATTGGTCTGTCTGGTCCTCAAAGCTGACAAGATGATCCACAAAATGTCCCTCTCCCCATCTTGTTAGGCACAAGCAGGAAGGAAGAGAAGGGTGGCCACTTAAGCTTACTGCAACTCAGGCTTAGTCACATAACCAAAGCTTGGGACAAACATCAGCCCCTGTCACCTGCACACCCGGGGGACCAAGGAGGTTACCACCTGGGTCCACTGAGACAGCCACTTCTTGGAGCACAGAGGTTCCGGCATGCAGGAACCTTAGCTTTCGTCATCTCCATCTGCAAACAGGATTCCACCCACTGACCTTCCTACTCTGCCATCAGAGACTCCCAGTGGGCAGTGAATCCTGTTGCAGTTTTGAAACTTGAGAACGTTTTTGAGCTCTAATGTCTCAGAAGACAGCACTCAACTGCCGAATTATGGCTGCTTTATTAACAGGCACACTTCCCTCTTCCCTTCGATTCAGTGAGGGCTTCCTGTTGGCCATGTGGAATTTGTATGCAGTGGGTAAGTGAACGTGACCCACAAGTGCCCTTGCAGGATGGAGAAGGGTACTCCTGTATATATATAAATAAATAAATTATATATATATATATAAAACATATATCTATACCTTCTATATATCAGACTCAAGTTACAAACTCCAGCAGGGCGGAGAGCAGCGGTCACTTTATGTTTTCAGAATTAAAAAAAAAGGTGCTTCAGATGACCCGCCTCTTCTCTTCTCTCCGCTTGTAACTGGAGGTGCTCAGGATTTCTCAGTTCCGTAACTAAAAACTACACGACTTACAGAGATTTTCCCTCTCAGTGCCATCATGCTGGTCCGGACAGTCTTTGTAGCCTACTAATTACTAATGACACCGAAGGCCCTCTCTTCCCTTCACGTACAGAATAAACGGCTACTTCATCCTGGCAGACATACCTGGCCTGGCACTTGCTGTCTCAGCCAGCTCCAGCCGTCTGAGCTCACTGTCTAGAAGAGAGCATGTGCCTGGGGTCTGTCACTTGCTGTTTCTTCGCTCCTGGTGTCTACAAGGCTGTCCTTGTCCTGTGCTCTAGCTCTAGGGCAAAGCTCCCTTCTCCTCTACACCATGTAGTAGGTCACCTCTTATGCCAGCCAACGAGTCTCTTCCAGTACCATACCCAGTGGGTCTCTGTCTGCACCATCCAATGTGCCCACTTTCTCTTACAAGACCAGAGCAGAAACTCTGTTTTCGTTCATTTGTTTGTTTTACTATGACTGTGTGTTCTTGGTTCCAAGTGGCTCTAGACCTAGAAACAGTCTGCCACTGCCTTGTGTAAGGTCTGCCTCCACTGAACTTTACGTTGATGTTTCTGCATACAGCTCCCTGGCCAGCAGCCTCCTTCCTTCTGGGGAATTTTGATGCTTACTTTCTAGTTTCTCTGTCTAGGACCTGCTTTGACTTCAGGGCATCACCTAGGACCTGTCATTCCCAACAGACCCTGTCCTTGACAATCTTGCAAACCAACACCCACTCCTGACAAAACCACCAGCTCCGAAGCCTCTGCTCTCTGCTGCCGGTGTTCAGAGCATCAGCTCTGCCCAGTTGGCTGAGAGCTGAATGGACGGCAATATTAATTTAATGGTTTATCATGATATTAATTCGCACGGCCCATCATGTTATTAATTTGTGTGACTCATCACAACGCTATATTGTTCACTTTTCTCTGTGATCCTTCCACGTCTGCTTCTAAAACAGTAGCTGGCTTGTGTGCTCTGTTCTCCAGAGGCGTCTACTAATACCATGAGGCAGTGAGAAGCGAGGGCATCCCATCCCATCTGGTCCGTCCCGCTGGTAGGGTCAAATGTCTTTTCACACTCCCAGGCTAGAGACAAAGGCAGCGGCCGTTCAGAAAGCTTGCCGCTTTGCTGAGGTAAATCGATGGCCACACCTATTCATATTAATACTCTGCTCTTGCCCATCATGCTCTCCAGGTTCAACCATTCATTCTGTCATCAAATATTTACTGGTTCCCGCAGCACCTGGCTCTGCACATCGGCTCCTCAGGAGCAGGTGCTGGCAGCTCTCTCTCTGAGACAGGGCATGGTCCTTCCAGGACTCCAGCCCTACACCACTCAGCAGGGCCCACAAACCTCACTTAACTCTGTGGGTGGTTTCATCTGATGTGAAGATTGCAAACACACACACATAAAGACAGAGATAAATATTTAATTATAAAAAAAATCAATTCAGGTGTGCCACCTGGAGCAGAGCGCTCGACATTACCTACTCTGGGTACTTTGACCAGTTATGAGTCTGAGAGTTAACAGCTGGCTCCTGAAAGTAAGATATCCTCACATGATGGCTGAAATCCCAAGTTCAGCACTAATCCATGGGTACAAAAAAGTTTTTAGAGGGAAGTGTGACAAGATGTCCAGTTAGTAAAATAACCGTAGAAGATACTGCGCCCAGAGACTGGGAGCTAGCTCCCTTGCCATGGGTTTAACCAAGTGCACAGTAGCAGGGTCTGTCTTGTGAAACAAGCTTCAAATCTAATCAGACAGCAGTTGGTTACCCCAAACACCGCTGTGACAGCAGTGGGCTCACCTTACCTGTTAGGCTGATGTTGTAACACACAGGATCTACCACAGAGTAAGATTAGTGATGGTTTTTCTCCCTCCACAGCCCGCACAACACCTTCTGGCTCTCTGAACGCCAGGCAGGCAGGGCGGAAGCTTCCCCTTCATTTCTAGCGTGAATTTTCCGTGCCCCGATAAACAGGTCCCCAGCATACCACACCGGGGCCGAAGCTGGATGGGATGGTCGTCTTTCCTCCCCGACAGGTCACCCAGCCTTTTCTCCTCCCCTTTCTCTTCCCTGTTCTCCACCCCATCCATGCTTAGGTCTGTCCATCCTCACATTGCTTTCTTCTGCTCCCACAGCACAACTGTTCTGCTGTCCCTGCTCCTCTAGAGCCTCTGCCCTTCCTTTGCCCTGTCCCTAGAAGGATCAAGGAACACTGTGGAAGAAGAGGGTAAGAGAAGATCAAAGCCAGAAGACCGGGACGACTTCTACACACTGTCTTGGGATGTGGCAGGGTTATTGCACTCATGAACTCAAGGGATGGAGGAGGACTTTATATATATATACATTTCTCTTATTGGTTGATGAAGAAAACGCTGTTTGGCCAATGGCCAGTAAAGACAGGTAGGCAGGGTGAGGAGATGAGGAGGATGCTGGGAAGAGAAACAGAGAGGCAGCGCAAGAGATGCCATGTAGCCCACAAAGGAGGAACAGGTTCAGGCACTATCCAGTAAGACAAGACCACGTGGAAATACATATATTTAAAGCAATGGGCTAATAATTAAGACAGAGCTAGTCAAATGGAAGCCTAAGCCATAGCCTAACAGTTTAATAATTAATATGGCATCTTTGTGTGCTTGTTTTGGGCAGAAGGTGGCGGCAGGTCCTGATGGAACAAGTAACTCCAGCAGCACTCAAGGCAGCTGCACGAGACTGGACCCTTCATCATTTCTTCATGTACAGGGGACAGGCTCACCGGCCCCGGTCCTCCCGCAGGAACTATGGCAAGCTAATGGGTGCTGTGGGGAGGGTTGCCTTCTCCTTCTCAGAGTACCCACTGCTAGGTTGCCCTGTGACCACTCCAGCAAGCGCACTGAAACACGGTGGAGACAGAAAGGGGACAGCGGGGTACAGGGGCAGCTGCCAAGCGGGTTTCAGTAGGAGGGAGCTGTGGTCTGAAAATAACCACCTCCACCTGTGGCTGTGCGAAACACTCAAACACTAAACCTGCCACCTGAAACAGCAAATTGGCAAGCGGTTGAAAGGCCGTCTTGGAAATGGAGAAGGGCTTCTTCCAGGTTGCATTTCCTTCTAGCACTTGTGCATGGCTGTGCTGATCTTGCCAAGGAGTGAGCCATTCGGGGAGGTTAAAACAGTGCTGTGGGAGGCATGCTCTGTTGTCACTGGGATTGAATCCGAATCACAGGGACACTGAACCACCTGCAATGACACTTCCTCTGTTTCCAGAGAGGCCACACCTGGAGAGGGGTGTGTGTGTGTGTGTGTGTGTGTGTGTATGTGTGTGTGTGTGTGTGTGTGTGTGTGTATGTGTATGTGTGTGTGTGTATGTGTCTGTGTGTGTGTATGAGTGTGTGTATGTGAGTGTGTGTGTGTGTATGTGTCTGTGTGTGTGTCTGTGTGTGTGAGTGTGTATATGGTGTATGTGTTGTGTGTGTGTATTTGTCTCTGTGTATGTATGTATATGAGTGTGTGTATGGTGTGTGTGTTGTATGTGTATGTGTCTCTGTGTGTGTATGCATGTGAGTGTATGCATGGTGTATGTGTTGTGTCTGTGTATGTCTATGTGTATGAGTTCATCTGTGCTATTCTCAGCTTTCTGAAAATGTTGTAAAATGAAGTTATTGAAAGAGGAAGAAAACACCAGGTTTGTGTGAAGCACTGTGTACTTGATAAAGTCATCAGAAATATGAAAATTAGAAAAATGGCTTCAAGAAGGGGTAAAACTATAGGATGATAAATAGAGAAAGAAAACCTCAGGAATGATAAGCAATATGTCATAAATAAAATATTAATATTAACCACTTTGGCCACAAAGTGTCACTATGTAACACTTTCAAATATCCCCTGTGGGGGGAGCAGAATGCAACCTGCATCTCCTAGCTATTCATCCTGAGCCTGGGGCATCATGGGTGCTGAGTTCCAGCCATGCCAGCATACAGCTCCTTCTACCTCCCAAGCCTCACTGGCAACCCAGTGTTCTCAAGATGGGGTGGATTAAAAGAAATTAGCCCCCAAAGGCACTATTAGTAGGTGTGGCCTTCTGGAAGTAGGTGTGGTCTTGTTGGAGGAAGTGTGCAATTGTGGAGGTGGACGTTGAGCTACCATATGAGCTCAAACCACACCCAGTGAGAGGTCCTGTTGCCTATGAGTGAAGATGCAGAATTCTCAGCTACCGCTCTAGCTCCATGTCTGCCTGCAAGCTGCCTGGTTTCCCATCATGATGATAATAGACTGAACTTTTGATCGTAAGTGAGCCAGCACAATGAATTGTTTTGCTTTATAGGTAGCCATGGTCATGACGTCTCTTCACAGCAATAGAAACCCTGACTAAGACAGCGTGGGAAGCTGGGACCTCACACTGTGCCCATCTGTACCAGCAGGGAAAGCTGCATTCTCCTCCGCATCTCTGCTGGTTGAATTGTCTTCCCTTGACCCCAAACTGAGTTGCTGGATAATCACTCACCCTCCACACAGGCCCTGTCTTGGAGTAGAGTTTCAATTAGTCAGAATTCAATGACCTTGTTGTTGATTATTTACTTCCTTGAATACTTTTATTGTAAGACATATTTATGCCTCTTGAAAAATACTAAAACTAAGAAAATACAGGCATATAGTTTGAAAATAGCCAACATTCGACCACCATGATAAAAGAATGCTATTCACAAGCCCCACATTTCCTATCACAGATCTTACGCATACCTCGCAGTACAGTACTGGTATCAACTAAAGCATTAGTGAGCACCTACTATATTTGCAGGGAAGAGTGTTGAGACAGGGTTTCTGCATGTAGCTCTGGCTGTCCTGTAACTCACTGTGTAGACCAGGATGGCCTCAAACTCCACCTGTCCTGCCTCCCCGGTGCTGGGAATAAAGGTGTGAGCCGCCATACCTGGCACAAGTACCATCTTTGTTTTAGTGAGCACCTACTCTGTTCATGGCATACCACAGTGTATTGTTCTGTGATAGCAATACCATAAGAAGGGCACACACCACTGTTACCATCTTTCAACAAGCTAGGAGCTGAGTCACAGAGCCAATGTGGCCTTTCCTGCTCAGACCGTTGACCCGATGAGGACTGAACAGGATTAGAACCCAGAATCCGACATCAGGGTTCACCTCTCAGGGACCAGACTTTTGGGTTATCTCTAACATTCAGGAATCTCCCTTACACCATGACAGATTCCCTGAGAGAAGGGTTTGTAGCATCTATGAAAGGTCCCATCACGTGGCTCCATGACCATTTCATATAGTCACCTAACTATGTGAGTGTTAGTTACTCTCTGTTTCCATCTATTGGAAGTGAACGTGGAAGGCCTCGCTACTCTTTTTTCTTTAAATTTCAGTGACAGTTTCGTTCATTTTATTTTGCATACCGACAGCAGGTTCCCCTCCCTCCTCTCTGCCCAGCCTTGCTTCTCTTAAGGGTTGATGCATATCACTGAGGGTTACCCTTCCCATGGACTTCAGAGCTCCTTGATCTGTGTGGCAACACGGGGGAAGGGGTGACATTGAGAGCCTCGGGTGCAGAAAGAAGACACTGGAAAGCAAATGATCTCTACTATCACCCCATTGTGACTGGAAGATTCAACTCATGCAATAAGACAAGAAATAAAAAAAGCAGTGTTGTGTAATCATCTTGAAAACAGATGGTTAAATGATTGGTTGAGTTGACACTGTTTGTGTTGAAGCTCCACTCCCTCCCCACCAAAAAGTAGCCCACGATCACATAAGAACGAGTATCTGCTGATGTACTGAGTCAATGAGTCAAACAAATGCACAGCGGCTGGCAACGCACATGCCAGGTATGGCTCTGCTCATGCCACATGCTGGGTAACCCTGTCACCATCCCTCCCGTGTCTGTGTCACCTTCTTGACGTGTCACATCCTCTCCCTGTCACTGTTGCTCAGACCGGTGCCAGGACTCAGGCAATGGCCCCAGATCACCCAATGCCACTGAGAGAGTGCTTATGTTTACTCCCTGGAGGGCTCACTCGGGAGCTCCAGCAGCTCTAACAGCCCGGGAACACGGTCCACAGCTCTAGTGATGCCAAGATTCTCAAACCAAAGCTTCTGCCCAAGCTGCATGTCTGAAACTGGACAGAGTAGAGTCCTCTGTCCCAGTCTGAGCTCCCAAACCAGCCTGAGACTCAGGTCAGGGCAGCGTGGACAGGGCTGGATGGACACGGCACGGTAGAAAAGAACACGTCTGCCTGCTCGCAGGTTCAGGGTCACAGTGAGGGAGAGGTGTGGGGACCCTCAACCAGCCCTCTGCTTTGGCAACCGTGACAGGCTGTATCAAAGACCGAGCAAGATGTGGCCTCTGACACAGCAACATGTGCTGAACTTCCAATCTTTCCTGACCTTGCCCCTCTCTAGGAAGCCAGATACCCTTCATGTGGCAGGGAACCAATCAGAAGTTAGGGGGCGGGCTCTGGATGTGCTTTATGCAAACAGTGACTTGCAGAGCATGGGCCATGGCAACCTGTTGACCAATCAACACAGGCTAGATCGTCCTCAGGTGCACTGATCCTGAGGCTGTGTGGACCCCCAGACACTCCCCTTGCCCTGCCCCAGTAAGTTACCGGCCCCTCAGTACCTCAGGGTCCACCGGCTGTGTCCGTCAGACAGAGGAACCGAGTTACAGCAGTTAACTCATTAAACAATAAAAGACTCTTTGCTTTTGCATCGGAATGTGTCTCTTGGTGACCTGGGGGGACAGAATTTGGGCACAACAGGGTGGCACCTACAGTTCATAAGAAAATGGAAAAGAAAGAAAGAAAGAAGGAAGTCGGTAGACTGAGAGCATATTCTGATGCACCGGCAGGGGATGTGACTTATCCTGAAGTTAGAGGAGTCGCTGGTCAAGGCCACTTGCTCTCCCTCAGAAGGCCTGGGAGGGGCTGCTCTCCGGTTTTCCACAGTGAGGCTCTGGTGAGCTTAAAACGAACAGGGTGCAGATGCACACGGATGCTACCAGCCGCAGATGCCAGTGCCAGTGTATCACAAAGAGTCCTGCATCCCAGACCAGGGGCTGGCGAAGTGTGGTTCGTGCAGCCGCCATAAATAGCTGTTTCGAGCAGAGACTGGTAGCGCACACACTGCCTTTGGCCGCTTTCCCAGAACTGCAGTGGAGAGGGGAAGCTGCGTGGAGACCGCCTGGCAAGCAAAGTCTAAAATATTTATGGTCTGTTCTTTTACAGACCTGATCTCCACCGTTCCAGCAGGGTGGGTTGAGCACGCAGCAGCCAAGGCCCAGTATGCCACCATTAGCTCATTGTCAGAGGCAAAAGGGAGCTGTGGCTTCCAGCGACTGCACTTTCCAGGGTGCTGCGCTGAGCCCCAAGTCTCAAGGCCTGGGAAGAAGGTCACAAGGACCAGGAGAAAGTTAAAGGGGTGTCACACAGACCCCCGTTCCTGGTGAAAAACAGAACCTTAGACAAGAGGGGAAACCAGGTCATTTCCCTCTTCTAGTCCTTGTGTCGTTAAGGACTTATTTTATTACGATTTATCTACATATCTCTGTTCATAAACATGTGGGTGGCAGGTGGTTGGGGGTCCTCTGGAACTGCAGCTTTAGGCATTTGTGGTCTGTCCCATATGGGTGCCTGGGACGAAACTCGGGGTCTCTAGAAGAGTAGCCGGTGCGCTCTCTCTCTCTCTCTCTCTCTCTCTCTCTCTCTCTCTCTCTCTCTCTCTCTCTCTCTCTCTCTCTCTCACACACACACACACACACACACACACACACACACACACACAAACACGCACCATGCACCATGGGTAATTTCCATATGTCAATCCACGCGGAAGTACTTAGATTCATAGAAATGGGTTAATATTTAAAACAGAGCTAGCTGATAAGAAACTAGTAACTGGCCAACAGAATTATATCAAATACAGAGCCTTTGTGTGTTATTTGGGGCTGGCACACTGGTGGGACCTGACCGGCGGGGGGAGGGGGAACAACTCATAACAAGGACCCTGCCCACTGCCCCCAGTCTCAGAAGAAGAGAGAGCTCCAGGAATGCCATCCAAGGTCTACATGGAAACACTCACCAATGGCAAATGACGGGATGCCATTAAAGAGGATTTTTCTGTCACCTCCTGTGACCTCCTGTGACCTCCACCACCAGTTGCTCTGTGGACAGTAAGACCTGGTGGCCCATGAAACTCACACAGGAGAGCGTGCCCATCACCAACAGTTTGAAATAAAGGAAATGTGTGTTGGTCTTTGAGCGGTATGACATGTATGCCTGTTCTCGGAACAGGGAGGCCGTCATCGGGCACAGTGCTCTGGTAGGTGCTAAGGGCCATGCTGACTCTGCTTTTCTCAAGTCTGCCCATCTTCAAGTGAGGGAGGCAAATGCGTTCTTGGGGCTGTTTCCTTCACACTCTGATTGGTCTGTCGACCTCTATTAATAGTTTCAGTGTACGGGGCTTGGCACTCCAGCGACAGCCTTAACTTCTCTGACTGCCTGTGCAGGGCCAGCCCTTAGAGGTGCTGGCCACTGGTGTGTCAGGAATAGCAAGGAAAACACCTTTTCGTTAGGATGTATGGAAGCATACAGGACTTTTTCTTTTTCCTTTCATGAGTGCCTTTGTTTATGCGGTGCACACGTGTGCAGGTACATGGTTGTGTGTGCGTACGGAGACGTGCAGTCAACCCTGAGTGTTGTTTCTCAGGAACTGTTCAGTTTCTTTTGTGACAGGGACTGCCATCGACTGTCCTGGAGCTCTCTGATTAGGCTAGGCTAATGGCCAGTCAACAGCGACTATGTGTCTTTCTCCCCATTGCTGGGGTTACACGTGCATCCCCACATGCTCACATTCTGCATGTGTACTCTGGGACTCAAACTCCAGCCCTCACACTTGTGCAGCACACACCTCCAGACTGTGCTGCCCCCTCCCACCGCAGCCCTCAGCTCATTCACTGCGCATGGCCCTTTGGATCTCTAGCTAGAATCTGAACTGTTCTTCAGAATGCTGCCCCAGCTTCTGAGACCCCAGTGAGTGTTTGAAATCAAACTCCCCTGATACTTCAGGGCCATAAATCACACAAGGCTGCATCAGATACTTCTCTGACTTGCATGTAGTGTAGGAAGCTTAAAGTAAACCGACCTCTATCGTGGAAAAGGATAGCGGAGTGTGGATAGGGCACCGCATGTTCCCGGGGTCTCTTTGATGGGTCTGCACAATGCTGCTTTTCTGTTACACACACTCTTCAAACACTGCTAAAGACCTGGTTACCTGCATTACCAACAAGAAGTGGCAGCCTTCCGCCTCACCCTCTTATGAGTGCAATCAAAGACAGGCAGAGCATGCAATCAAAACCAGAGAAGGACTTCCAATGGGTTAAAGTGTTGCTGTCTCTTGCAATAGACACTGACTTACTGGGGAAATTGAATTTGATCTAATGGATTGTTGCAATCTCCAAAGGAGGACGAGAAAGATTTTCAAAAGTGAATCTGAAGTTTATAAAGCACACTGTGATGGTTTGGATGAGGATCCCCACCCCTGCCCAGGCTCATAGGCTTAAACACTTGATCCTCATCTGGTGGAACTTTTTGGATAGGAGTGCGGGGTGTGACCTTGTTGGAGGTGAGTTACCAGGGCGTTCTTTGAGGTTTAAGAAGCCCCTGAAGCTGCAGCCCCCAACAGACTCTTCTATGAGCTGCTTTGGTCAGGTGTCTCTTTGCAGCAATAGAAAAGTAACTAAGACACACTTTGAGTTACAAAATGTTACAGACAGATTGTAAGTACCAATAAGATGGTCTTTTGTGTCTCCACCACCCACAATGCTGCTGGGGTCCCAGCTGCTTCTTCTCCCAGTCTGGTCCCAAGATCTCTACTCCACAGCTGATGTGGAAGGTGGCTTCCTCCATGTTTATTGCCACGCCCGTGTCTCCTGCAGTATGCATCCCTGCAGTATGCATCGTAAGAACACAGTGCTTTCTCACACTCTTGGCTATAGCTTTGGAGTTGTTAGTCTGAGAGCTGGGGAGCAGCAACTCTCCTTTTACTCTTCCTCCTGGGGACCATGCTGGCCACTGTGGGTCTCCTGCCTCTTCAGAGCAACTACAGAGAAAGTGTGTAGATGTCCGTGAGACAGCACGGGAGATCATCATCATCATCATCATCATCATCATTGTCATCATCATCATCATTATCATCATCATCATCACCATCATCATCATCATCATCGTCATCATCATCATCATCATCGTCATCATTATCATCATTGTCATCATTATCATCATTATCATCATCATCATCATCACCATCATCATCATCATCATCATCATCATCGTCATCATCATCATCATCAGACTTTATCCAGTTTATAGTTAGCTATGAAGAATTACACAGGTGTGGTGGTGCAGGTCTGTAATCCCAGCACATTTGAGAGGACTGGTGTCAGGAGGATTGCTCTAAATTAGAGGTCAGTCTGGATTACATGGTGAGACACTGTCTTAATAAAGCAAAACTAGGCCCATCAATAGTGAGAAGGGGTGTAGGAAGGGCTCAGGGGACTGCTCCCCCTCACTGTCAAACTGTTTCCTGCTGACAGATTCAAGCATGGGTGTGGGGTGTGGGGCAGAGGTGGTTGTAGCCACTTGTCACGATGAGTAATCTCAATCCAGTGTTCATGCAGATGACCCCACTTAAACTAAATTTTCACAAACAAAACTAAAAGTGATGGATCTGGAAAAGGGGCCTGCAGGGAATGGGTGTGTGTGTGTGTGTGTGTGTGTGTGTGTGTGTGTGTGAGAGAGAGAGAGAGAGAGAGAGAGAGACAGAGACAGAGACAGAGAGACAGAGACAGAGAGAGACAGAGAGACAGAGAGATTTGGAGTATGTGTGGGATAGGAAGGGCTATAGGAGGGAGAGTAACCAAAATACATTGCATGCACTATATAGCTGTCAAAGAGCCAACGTAACTGATAAAAAAGTTTTAAAAAGGAGAACAAAGAGTTAACAGTACTGATATTAAATCTCTCACCACATGAGCATAAGCAACCTCTATATTTAGATCTCCGACTCCTCTCTTGGGAGTTCTAAAATTCTACATGCGTATTTTATGCATATTTTACATACGCAGCTGATATTATAAACAGTATTGGATTTGAATTCCCCACTGAAAAATCTATACAAAGCGGTTGGCTTCACTAATCTGACATCTGCAACTTTACTGCAAACACTTGTTAATCTGGGAGGAAGAAGAAAATTTTTTTACAGAAGTATGATGCCAGCTGTTGGCACTGGAGAAGTGGCTTTATTTCTTTTAAAGAATTGAGTGTGTGTGTGTGTGTGTGTGTGTGTGAGAGAGAGAGAGAGAGAGAGAGAGAGAGAGAGAGAGAGAGAGAGAGAGAGAGAGAGTGTGTGTGTGTGTGTGTGTGTGTGTGTGTGTGTGCATGAGTGCAGTGCCCATGGAAGCTAGGAAAGGAAGATTGGATTCCTCAGAGCTGGAGTTTCAGGTGGTTGCAGGCTGCCGACTCGGTTGCTGGGATGGAGACTCTGGTCCTCTGTAAGAGCGAGGATGGTCCTTTACCACGGAGGCGGAGGCGTCTCTCTGGCCCTTGGTTTCCTTTCAGAGTTAAGTTGGGAAGGTTCCTCTGTGTTCTTTTCTGCTGTGTGTTCTCATCGTAAGTGGCCTTAAGTTTGCCAAGTGGTTTCCCTGCTCCACTTGACACTGTCATATGGTTTCCCTTCTCTACTCTGTTAGTTTTTGGACCACACTTGTTCATCTTCCAAGTTCTGTCATTCACACATGGTGGCATGAATTGTTCTTGGCTGTGGTGTAGCCGAGTGCCATTCAGCTGGGTTTCCTGATAATTGGGAAGGTTTCTATGTGTGTATTCATGAGAGGTCCTGCCTCACGGTCCTATTTTCTTATAGGGTTAGGGTCTTTATCTGTTTGGGTGATATCATGATTCTGGCCTCGCAGGCAGCGGGTTAAAAGTATTTGCATATTTATGCTTCTGTTCTTGGAAGAAATTACACATAATGCATAGAAACTGTTTGTTAAACATGTGGGAAAGTTCACCCAGCAAACCATCTGGGCTGTGTTTAATGCTCTCTCTCAATCTCCTCTCCCCATCCTCTCTCTCTCTCTCTCTCTCTCTCTCTCTCTCTCTCTCTCTCTCTCTCTCTCTCTCTCTGTGTGTGTGTGTGTGTGTGTGGGTGTGCATGTGTCCTTATCTCTCTCTGTCTGTCTGTTTCTCCTCTCTGGTGGATCATTAACCAAAAATCCAACATCTTTACTCAACAGAGACCTCTTCTTATCTATTCATCTATTCTCGTTTCGCAAGTTTTCACCATTCTATCTTTCAAAGAATAAGCCTATTCTTATTTAACTATCAGAAATTTATAGTATAGACTGGTTTGTAATTTTCTTAATTATCATTTACCTGTCTATGAGATCAGTCAGTATTAAGGACATCGTTTTTAATATTTAATATTTAATATTTTTTCATGTGTGTGTGTTTTGGTCTGTGTCTGTGTTTGTACATCACACCACTGCCTGGTGCTTATCGGGGACTGGAGAAGATGTTGCATCCTTTGAAACTGGAGCAACATATGATCATGAACCAGAACCACCCCGTGAGTTCTGGGAACCGAATTCAGGTCCTGTAACTGTCCTTAACTTCGGAGTCACCTTTTTTCTAGACCATTGTGTCTTTTTGTTTACAATACTAGTCACCTTCACCCATGCCAGCAGGCACAGGGTATAGTATTTCCTCATTTACAAACTCTGCTCACGCTACGACAGCAATACCAGAGGCCATGAGAGCCTCACTCTTCTGGAGGGTACAGTCCCGAGTCAAGGCCACCTGACCTGACGTCTGCCGAGGCTCTGCTTCCTGACTCATCTTGTCCCTGTGTCCTGACACTGATGTGGGGGACAGCTCTTCCAGGACAGGCAGAACCTCATCACCTCCCAAGGGACTCCCCTATAGTGCCATCACCTTGGGGATCGGGGCTCCAGAGTGTGACATTGGTGAGGTCATAGGAAGTCCACAGCACAGGTCTTCGGGATTTGCTGCGTTCCTCTGTTGGTGTCCTTTTCTACTGCGTTGCCTTCCTTTTAAGCTTTCGTTATTTCCATCCTCGGCCTTGACTTGGGCTGCATCTGCCTTTCTTCCTCTCGTCCCCTGAGGTGTGGACACACACCCTGGATGTCATGGCTTCCCCCTTTTCTGATTGCTGCATCTCATTTGAAGCCTCCCACTTATACCGCATTCTCCACAGCCCGCAAATTCTAATGAGCTACATTTTCATGCTCATTTAGCTTGAAGTATTGTAAATTTCACTCCAGTCTTCTCGCTTGGGTTCATGTGGTAGTCAAACACACATGGCTTCATCTTGGAGAGTTTGGCATCACGCAGCTATCTTCTGCCACAGATGTGTGGTTCAATTCCTTGTGGCTCTGAGAACACCATTGACGCCACAGCCATCATTTGGGTTTGTGAGGTATGGTTACATCAAAGAAGAAACCATCAAGCAGCTTCCTTGAAGAGTGTCTTCTCCAGTCTATTATGACTGAGACAGACCAGATCCTACAGACCTCTCCTGGTGCCCTGCATCATTCCTGGCATGCCGAATCAGCTGCTTCTCATTTACCACAGAGAAGCAGAAACCGGTTTGTTTCTCGCCTTTCTGCTGACCTTGGGGCATCCCCCCACCCCTGCAGTCCTCCCTCCTCCGTGGCTGAAGCTCCTGGTGAGCAGGCTGCTGACCTCCAGCTCCTGCCATGCTCATTGCCCCGTGCTGCTGCCCACTGGCACCGGCTCCTGCTCCGGGATGGCAGAGTGTAGGCAGAGGTTGATAGCACAGGCTGAAAGCTTGGTGCTGGGTGGACTGCCCTGCCTCTGGAGGCAGGTAGAGAAACCTTTCTATCCCTTCCAAATTCCAGTGGCTCTGGGTGTGTCATCACAACCTCCTTCATCTTTTCTGAGAGCTGTCTCCTCTGAAGCCCCAGGGTAATCATATCTCAAGAACTTCCTTCTGTCTGTGAAAGGCCCTTGGACCCAATGACACTATGTCCATGTCCACAGGTTTGGGAGATTTAATTTGAGCCTTTTCAAGGCACCATGACTCTTAGAGTATTCAGTCTTGCCAGTGTGTGATTCCCATGCTATAGTCAAGGTCCCCATTCTCCACAGGTGCAGAAGGAACAGATGGAAGGAAGGCTTGCCTCTTTCTAGAAGATTGGGAGGCTGAACAAAAGGAACACTGGCTGGTGATTAGATTCCCTTTGTTCACACAGAAAGTTACCTCCCAAATTAGGACAAGATCCAAGGCCTCCCCAGTATAATGGCACACTTAGAATCACATCTTGTCTTCAGTTGACTTAATGTCGGCCCACATGGTCTGAGATGATGGCCTCAGTCCGTCTCAAAATAATTTCCCATCAACCTTGTGGGCTTTTAAAGGGTTCGTTAATAAAAAGCACATGCAAATATATGCAATAGTGAAGATATGGGACCTTCTGTGAGGCTTCCCAGCTTCAGGGCTGCTCTTCTGGCTGCATAAAAGTGCTCTGAACTGTACAGACCTTGGGTCTGGTTAATTTCAGTGTTTGGTGATTTTTATTTGCAAGCTTTTATTTTGTAGGGTTAGAGTCTCTCTGTGTAACCCTGACTATCTTGGTACTCTCTATTTACACCAGGCTAGACTCAAACTCAGAGAGATCCACTGCTTCTGCCTTCTGAGTGCTGGGATTAAAGGTGTGTTTATGAATGGGTTATTTGAAAGATTTTTATAATACATTTTATTTTAATATAAATAATAAAATATGCTTTGGAAGTTGGGTGGGGTGGTTCATGCCCCTTACACTTGTAAGGGAAAGGTTTGTGTTATACGCCACTATTCCTGGGGAACTGTGAATAAATGTCTACTTACCTTGAAGAGAAAACCTACAAAAGGTCAATTGGGTTACTTATAGACATTTGCATGAGGAGTCACTGATACAATCATGATGACTTAAAGATAACTGTATCACCAAAGCCCACTCTAGAGTAAGTAACAGCTTATGAAAGCTGGGAGCCCAGGGCTCAGTACATAACTCTCAGGAAGCTCGACAGACGGAAGAGGGCAGGTGGCGCAGTTGATGTGAGCCTCTTCCAGAAAGTTCAGCTGGTCTGAGAGCCATCTCTCTGTCTTTACAACTTATATAAGCTGGGAAGGGAATCCTCTTAGTTTCAAACTTCCTAATACTCACGAGTTGTTTACTCTCTGAGATTAAGGAGGAGAGTTACCTGGGAGGGTTTGATTTGGGAGGAAGTTGACACATCATAGCAGGTTCAAGGTCTATAAGGTGAAAGCAACCTGGGCTATGTCAGATCCTGTCTCAAGAAAACAAGAAAATAGAAAAATAAAGATGCCTTCAGAACCAAGTCAAAACACCAAACAAAAATCATAAAATTAGTTCTGCTCAATAGAAGTTGTTTGCTTTAATATGCTTATATATCTTTACTGAAACCATATTGCATCTATCTATCTGTCTGTCTGTCTGTCTGTCTATCTATCTATCCATGCATACATATACATGCATGTACATACACACGCACGCACACACACGCACAGAGACACACATGCACACACATGCAGACACACGCACACGCACACACACACACACACACACACACAGACACACACTCACAGGCTACTGGTTGGGTTAACACTGAAACTGACTCACTAACAAGAGAGTAATAAGAACCCTGGATTGTCAATGCCCCATTATTCACACATCTCACTAGTGCATGAAGCCTTAGTTTCAGGTTTTACAGTGTTTGATCTTATTTTCTATGAAACTTTTTTTTATAGCAAATCAAAGAGACAGATTCTCCTTCGGGTGCTTTTTTTTCCTCACCAAGTTAATCTACCGTTCTAAGGAAGGCGTTGAGACAGGACCAAGAGTCTGAGGTTCAAGATGATGGACTGATGTTCTACGGAAATTTTTGGAGAAATCTATCTGTGGGTCCCTCTCCCTTTTCCTTGAACACTAGAAAGCTATGATTGCCTAATCCCCTGGAGATTTTTATCACATTAGGTTCAAAAGAAGCCCAGGGCAACATGGCCAGAAGCCAAGAGTCAATAATGCTTTATTTAAAAGGAACAGCCCATAATCCTCTCTACTACCCAGGTGACAATTTCAAGAGTGACTATAATGTTATCTGTGTTGTCTTCTTCACTTACTTTGCTAGACCCCTTCTTTCTTTGATAAAGAGACTGTTGCATGATTTGGCACTAAAATCTACATTAGAAGAACATCAATGGAAGGCCGTCATGGGGCCATTGGGACAGTTCTGAGATTGTGTATGATTTTGTTTTTCTGTCCTGCCAGGTCCTACCACACTTCAGCCCCAAATAAGCACACAAAGATGCTATATTAGTTATTTAACTGTTGGCCGATGGCTAGGGCTTCTTATTGCCTATCTCTGTCTTATTAACCCATTTCTATTAATCTATGTATTTCCAAGTGGTCTTGGCTCACCGGAGAGTGCTCTGATGGGATCTGTTTCTCCTTTGGCAGCTACATGGCAACACTCCCCATCCCTTCTCTCCTTCTTCTTCCTCTCATAGCCCCACCTACACTTGCTGTCTAGCCAATTAGGGTTTCATTTATCAACCGGTAAGAGAAACATATATACAGAAGAACATTCCTCATCAGTCATGACTGACCAGGGCGTGTGTTTGGGGTGGTGGTGATTGGAATTCACAGGGGAAGGTCAAAATGAGGGAGTGAAACATAGCCTTGCACCAACACCATGGAACAGCTCTACTACACCAGGGCATGTGCTGCCAGCCTCTGCCTGGTGTGTGGGTGGGGATGGTGGCAGTGGGGGGGTGGTCATTAGGATGCAAATTTTCTAAACATTTGAAGCACACAATGGGGAGGGAATTGCACTTAGAGCAACCGAGCTAATGAAAGGTCTGTAAACATAAGTACTATGTTAAGTTCTGTCTTCCAAAATGGGGCAGGAGCTGCCATGGGTACTCAGGCTCTTAGTTCCAGGAAGAGAGACATAGCTGCAAAAGTGGGTGTCGAGATGAATGCCATTTACTTACAGCCTTGAGTGATCACTCCTGTTGGGTTCCACTGCCTCTGATTTCAAGAGTGCCTCGGGGTGCTGTGATTGAACGTTACAGAAAGCTCATTAAATTGGGCCTGGTACAAGAGAAAATGAATGTTCACAGCTCATTCTTGGTGGGAATCCTCCCAGCGGCCCTCAGTCACCATGATGTTGACAAGGATCGTTTGGTTCAGCGATGATGAACAGCAGCCAAGAGCCTGCTGGGTGCCAGGATGCCATGCAGGCTGTAACCATTCAGTGCAGAGACTGCAGAAGAAGCTTGGGAAATGTTTCTGGAACCTCCCATGTCATGGGTGAGAAGCCTGGCTGCCAACAAGGTATGTTGATCTAGCTAAGGTTATATGCTTATGAACCAAAGCCCACACACTTTATAAGATATGAGTGAAAAAAAGTGAGGTTGTCGTTTATTGCAACAGAGTAAGCAAGGGCTGAAAGTAAGGAGATGGAGTGGCATCTGGGGCCATCCTGCTGTCTACTTGGGAAATAATGTTGGAATACAGTTAGTGTGTAAAGCTCTAGCACCTTGACAGAGCAGCTTTGGATCCAGGCCTGGCCTCTGGCAATGGCTCTGCTTCCTCCAGTGAAGGAAGAAGGCTCTTTTTATCTTCAGGTGTGAGGAAACAGCACCAGGAAGCTCAACAATGGGCTGGTGTCCAGCTCAACCATCTCTGGCCCAAGCTGCTTGCTTTAGGACAATGACTACATACATGGAATGCAACCCTTCCTCAGCAGAGAACAGACAGAGTAACCTTCCACACCCAGGTCAAGCCTAGGAATATTTTAGTTCTGACTGCCCCAGGGTCTGATTTAACCAGTGCCAGCTCAGAGCTCTCACACTGCGTCTCCCTAGGGCTCAGAAACACAAGGTTTGCATGAATTTAGGTGCACAGCAGGTAACACTGACATTTTCTACCAGATAATTACCATGTTCACAACACCATGCAGCATGTAGTGTCCCGTTTTCCAGAGCACAGAGGAAGCCTTGGGCCACGGGACAGATAGTGGGTGGCAGGGGCTTCCCTCAGGGCTCCCTTCACAGGGCCAATCATAGATCTTCTAGTTTTCTCTTGTGTTTTCCTAAACCACCATAGGCTCAGCCTAACAGAGCATTGTTCATGCCTGAACTGTGGGTTACAGAAACAATGCTGTTCCTACCCTATGTGATGGACAAGGATGTGTGGCCAATGAGGCACTATTTGAAGTATGGAACCTTCAGGAAATGGGTGCCTGTGGGAGGTACTAAAGTCATGAACTCTCAAAGAAGAAGAAGAACACACAACTGTAGGTCATTCTGTCTCTGTCTTGCCTGGGATGTATGATGCTGGTTTTGTTCATTTATCCTCCTGGACACAATACCCTTCACAGAAGTCTAAAACAATGATGCTACTGGCCCTTAGACTATGTACCTTAAACCCAGAACCATGAGATAAAGCAATCTTTTTTGATGTTCATGAGTTAATTACCTTAAGTGTTTTGTTATAGTGATAAACAGCTGACAAGTATAAATGTCTAGCATAGTGTAAGTTGTGATTCCTTCTATACAGCTGTCTAAGTTAGCATTTTCTATTGCTGTGAAAAGGCACCATGGCCACAGAAACTCTTACAAAGAAACATTTAATTGAGGAGACTCACTTACAGTTTCAGAGATTCAGTCCGTTCATCATGGCGGGGAGCATGGCGGCATGCAGGCAGATGTGGTATTGGAGGAGTAGCTGAGAGTCCTACATCTTGCAGGGAGCAGAAAGTTGACTGGCTGTCACACTGAGGGAAATTTGAACAAAAGAGACCTCAAAGCCCATCCCCACGGTGACACACTTCCTCCAACAAGGTCATAACTCCTAATAACGCCACTCCCTTCAGGGACCATTTTCCTTCAAACCAGCTCAACAGCCAGTGTTAAAATATAAAACATTTCTTGCTTCTCTGTAAAGGAAACCTGAGCCAGGTTTACAAACCTCAGGTCAAGGAAGCCGATATTCCTTCATTTTCCCAGCAGCCATTTACAGTGCACTGGGCAGGTGCTGAGAACACAATGTTGCTTCTCTAACAGAGGTTGAAGAAGAAAACAGACAAAATGCAACATTGTAAATGGTGGGATGCAGGAATAGCTGTGGTTTCTGACTGCCAGATTGGTCAGAGTCATTCCAAAGAAAGTGACCCACAAAGAAAGATTCCCAAGTCACCAGAACCAGGTCATGTCCGGAGAGAGAGATGGAGACATGAGACGGATGATATGGGCAGGAAGAAGGGCCTGGAAGTGGAGTGATTCTGGGTGACAGCCAGCTGAGATGTGCATAGAGAGATGCAATGGGGACACAGAACTCAGACAGGCTGAAAGATTATGGTCCAACCACAGTGAAGACGAGGGGTCAAGTAAGAAGGAAGCTGGAATGACCAGATTGATGTTAAACATGTAAAATAAAATTGAGCAGGCACTTCTCTCCTCTGGACCGTTTATCAGTTGCCCTTGGCTATCTTGGTCCCTCTGGCTCCTCTCACCCAAAAGTACCAAAGAGTCAAAGCCATGCCTTCTGCTCAGGGTTGTGGTCCAGGATCCAGAGGGAAGCCTCTGATGCCTGCAAAATCCAGCAAGAGTGCCACTTTCCATCTTCTGCCAGTCAGCCATCTATCTCTCCACCCAAGGGCTAGTTTGATGCTCCATAGAGATAAGAGGCATGTGTGGACAAGAGCTTTGTCCCCTTTCCTGCCTGGTGAAGACCCTTGGTCTCACAACCCCTCATTGTGTGTGCATAATCTCTCACAGCTCTTACAGACTCTCTCACACTCACCGGCCACACTCCAGAGCTCTTCTCATGCTTGGCATTTCCTGTTTGACCGTACCCCAAGTGCGACTAATGTTAAACTGGTCCCCCAGGATCATAGAGAATTTACCTTGCTGCAGACAACCCATGCTGCTATAGACCTTCTTGATGATCACATTAACTGAAGACTAAGTAATGGCTTCTTTGGTGCCAAGCCCTTTGAAGAGAAGACTTATGATGTGTGTGTGTGTGTGTGTGTGTGTGTGTGTGTGTGTGTGTATGTGTGCGTGTGTGTATATATATACACACACACCCACATATACATATATATAAGTATATATATACACACACACACATATATATATGTATATATATATATATTAAGAAGGGGATGCAGGCATCTTCTGAGGGCATGATAAAAAGAATCTGAGATGAGCACTAGTCACTTTCTTTTCCAACTGGCGCCTTTCTGTTCTTCTGAGTTGTAACCTACCATCTTCCTGAAACATACTGGGGGCTGGGTCAAGGAATCTGCTCAGCAATGAATATCTGGGTGACAACCTATTGGCCTGATTGTGAAATTTTCTATCTTCCATGACGAAACTAAGCTAGGAGCTGCTTAAGGTCTACTAGCGGAATGTGTTAGCTTTCAGCTTTCACATAAAACAGAATAAACAAGTACCAAATGTCAAAAATAAATAAATAAACAAATAAACAGGCTGGCTGCTACCTGTAAGAGATTCTTGTGCATGCTCCTGACAGAGCCAGGAAAGGAGGCATCAGCCTATTCATTGCTCAGAGAGAGAGAGAGAGGGGGGGGTGAGGGTGGGAGGGAGGGAGGGAGAGAGAGAGAGAGAGAGAGAGAGAGAGAGAGAGAGAGAGAGAGAGAGAGAGAGAGAGAGAGAGAGAGAGATTGTTTTCAACTAGGTTTCAGGCATTAAAAAGATGTCAGATATATACATATTACTTTTCTGTATTTATAGCTCTAACCAGATACATGATCTCTAACATGCCCTTACACACACACACACATGCACACGCACACGCACACACACACACTTTTAAAACCATATAAAACAATGGAAAGAATGGCCTGGAGGGATGGCTCAATGGTTAAGAGTGCTCGCTGCTCTTCCAGAGAACCTGAGTTTGGCTCCCAGCTCCTTGTTGGGCAGCTCACAACCACTTATAACTCCAGTTTCAGGGATTCTGATTTTTCTCTTCTGGCCTGTGTGTACTTGAACTGCACACAGAGAAACATACAAACATACATTATTTTTTTAAAAAACAATCTCTTAAAGAGTATTGAGATATTTTTAATGATACTATTTTATTTAAACTTGAAACAAACTTGTTTTACATGTCAATCCCAGTTTCCTCACCATCCCCTCCTCCCTGTCCCCCTCCCATCCCCTTTCTTCTCCCCAGGGAGGGTGAGGCCTTCCACAGGGAGTCTTCACAGTCTGTCATATCATTTTGAGCAGGGCCCAGGCCCTCCCCCATGTGTCTAGGCTGAGAGAATATCCCTCTATGTGGAATGGGCTCCTAGTATTTATAGTAGGGAAAATTACTGGTCCACTACCAGAGGCCCCATTGACTGCCCAGTACTCCTAACTAACACCCACATTCAGGGTGTCTGGGTTGGACCTATATTGGTTTCCCAGCTGTCAGACTGGGGTCCATGAGCTCCATTGTTCAGATCAGCTGTTTCTGTGGGTTTCTCCAGCGTGGTCTTGACCGTTTTGCTCATCATTCCTCTCTATCTACAACTGAATTCCAGGAGTTTGGCTCAGTGTTTAGCTGTGGGTGTCTGCTTCTGCTTCCATCAGCTACTGGATGAAGGCTCTAGGATGGCATAGAAGGTAGTTGTTACAGCAGGTTTTCCCCACCAGCTGCCACCGGTCCGCCAGCCCGCAGCCCACCTGTAGCCAGTCTGGGCCCATAGCCCCACCAACCCCAAATAACACTCTGAAACTCTGTCTTTGATAAATCCTGTTGGGCAATGAGGATCATTGTTTATGGGCTAGCTCTGCCTTAATTATTAACCCACTTCTACTTATCTAAGTATTTCTACGTGGTCATCATATCAGGAGCCACAGCTGGCGTCTTCTTTCCTTCCCGGTCTCCATCTTGACTCCTCCCTCTACTTCCTCTTTCCTCCTTGTCTCCTAGCCCCGCCTATCCTGCTATCGCATTGGCCCAATGGTGCTTTATTAATTAGTATGAGGAACATATTTACAGAATAACATCTCCCATCATCTCCTCTTTTCTGTCTAAAATAAAAGAAGGGGTTTAACCTTGACATAGCAAAATATATCATACAACAGTTATCAGATAAGAATCACAGTTAACAATATTTACTCCATTAACTTTTTGTAAGACTTAAAGAAAACATCATCTATCCTATCTTTGTGAGTCTAAAGTCCTATATGTAACGTATCTTTAATCCTAACTAAGGAAAACTATAACCATATGTATCTGTCTCCAACTCCTTCAAAGACCACAGAAGGATAATATAGCAACTCTAGAAATGACAGAGACAACTCATTGCCTGGTCAGTCACCCAAAGTTCTTCTGTAATGTTCCATCTTCAGCCCATAGGCCATAGTGTGTGTCCAGACTCCTCAACAAGGCAGGAAACTTTAAACTGTCCACCAGTAATGGCAGTTTGTCAGTCATTTTTCTCTGTGTCCTGTAGACTGTCTGGCTGTCTGGCAGCCTCTTCCATGAGGCAGGAATCCTGTAACAATGTCCATCTTGTATCAGCAGTCATCTTTCTGTGGTTCCTGCATGTCCAGTTTATACAACATAAAGTCAAACTGTCCAGAAGAGCAGTACCTTGCCCAAATGGCTAGTCTTGCCATATTAGAAGCAAACTCCATAATGTGTTTCTTCGATGTCCATCTTCCTTTCTGATGCAGGAGCAGTTGTGTCTCACTGTGAAGAAAATCCCAAAACCATTTTAAATGCCATATTCTGTAGGTCTTTGAAAGGTTTGAAGAATGCGGACTGGCGGCAGCTGGCAGGAAAAACCTGCTGTAACATAATGGTGTCAGAAGTGGAACTGAGAACTTTCACTTAAAACTTAACAAAAGCTTAAAAAATAGTCTTTAGAAACAAAGGAACCGAGACTAGCAAGACTTCTTAGTAGCAGCATTTTCTTGGTTGGATTTGTTTTGCTGTAGACAGAGAGTTGCGCGGCTCCTTTAAGGGAGGTTTTCAAAATGAGTATAAGCGGCAAAAAAAAACGCCTTGCTTTTAAAGAGCTCTGCTAACAATTCATTGGTGTTTACGAGAGCTGCAATGAAGGTTTACACTGTGTTTTAAAAAATACGCTGGCTTGGGAGAGAAAAAGAAACAGGATACAATGGTTTAAAAAAGAAAAAATGAAGTAGAATGGATGGGTATGGTGGCGCACGCCATTAATCCCAGCACTCGGCAGACAGAGGCAAGCAGATCTCTGTGATTTCAAAGTAAACCTGGTATGCACTGAATTCCAGGACAGATAAAAGTTACACAGAGAAACCCTGTGTCAAAATATGTAAAATTAGAAGTAGAAAAAAATAGAGTAATAAAAAAGCCATGTAAACATGGAAAGCACAGAAAAATTTTGGATACTATATGTGATTCTGTTGTCTTTAAATTATTTGATTGCTGAGAAAATAACAACTACTCATAAAAGAAATACTGCCAGATTAATTCAATTTACATATTTTAAAAAATGCTTTGACTCCAAAATTTAAGCCTAAGGACAAGTTACTGGGGAAAAGGATTTCTATTTTTGTTTCCACAGAAAATGAAAAGCTATGGATTCTTTCCAGACTTATGTGGTTTGATCAAGCAAGACCCCCTGAAGCAATGTCTACAGCCATGATTTGTGCATCTTCTTAGGATCCCCCATGACAGCGCCCCCTACCAGCAGGAAGTAGTTTGGAAAGAACAACCCCCAAATTCCCAAATATTGTTTATAAATGTTTGTTCTATTTTAAATGTGCTTGGTTATAAATGGCTAATGACCACAAGCAATCTTTTAAAGGTAAAAAGGAAATTATGGTATAGATATGAATATTTTGCTTTGGAATAGATTTTTATTTATTGATACAATTTAAGGTCAATTTTGTGATATGTATAATTTAGTACAGATTATAGAGATTTACCTATGATAGTTAAAACTTGCAGTTAAGTTAGTTAGGATTTCTAGATATGCAGAGATGTATTTGAGATGAATAGGCATTCTTCAAACCTTTCAAAGACCTACAGAATATGGCATTTAGAATGGTTTAGGGTTTTTCTTGACAGTGAGGCACAACTGCTCCTGGTAACACCACCTGCATCAGAAAGAAAGATGGACATCGAAGAAACATGTTATGGAGTTTGCTTCTAATATGGCAAGACTAGCCATTTGGGCAAGGTACTGCTCTTCTGGACTGTTTGACTTTATGTTGTATAAACTGGACGTGCAGGAACCACAGAAAGATGACTGCTGATGCAAGGTGGACATTGCTACAGGATTCCTGCCTCATGGAAGAGGCTGCCAGACAGGCAGACAGTCTACAGGACACAGAGAAAAATAACTGACAAACTGTCATTACTGGTGGACAGTTTAAAGTTTCCTGTTTTGCTGAGGGGTCTGCCAGATACACTATGGCCTATGGGCTGAAGATGGAACATTACAGAAGAACTTCGGGTGACTGACCAGGCAATGAGTTGTCTCTGTCATTTCTAGAGTTGCTATATTATCCTTCTGTGGTCGTTGAAGGAGTTGAAGACAGATATATATGGTTATAGTTTTCCTTAGTTAGGATTAAAGATACGTTACATATAGAACTTTAGACTCACAAAGATAGGGTAGATGGTATTTTCTTTAATTCTTACAAAAAGTTAATGGAGTAAATATTGTTAACTGTGATTCTTATCTGATAACTGTTGTATGATATATTTTGCTATGTCAAGGTTAAACCCCTTCTTTTATTTTAGACAGAAAAGAGGAGATGATGGGAGATGTTATTCTGTAAATATGTTCCTCATACTAATTAATAAAGCACCATTGGGCCAATGCGATAGCAGGATAGGCGGGGCTAGGAGACAAGGAGGAAAGAGGAAGTAGAGGGAGGAGTCAAGATGGAGACCGGGGACGAAGGAAGATGCCGCCCACGGCTCCTGATATGTTGACCATGTGGAAATACTTAGATAAGTAGAAATGGGTTAATAATTAAGGCAGAGCTAGCCCATAAACAATAATGGTAACTGGCCAACAGGATTGTATCAAATACAGAGTCTCTGCATGTTATTTAGAGCTGGTGCGGCTGTGGGCCCAGACTGGCAGCAGGCGGGATGGAGCCTGCTGGAAGGAAAAACCTGCCGTAACATAATGGTGTCATAAGTGGTCATCGATCTCATTATCAGGGAAGGATATATAAGGTAGCCCCTCCACTATTGCTTAGATTGTTAGTTGGGGCCATTCTTGTGGATCTCTGGACATTTCCCTAGTGCCAGGTTTCTCCTTAAATCTATAATGGCTCCCTCTATTATGGTATCTCTTTTCTTGCTCTCATCTATTCTTTCTCTGACTTGATTTTCCTGCTCCCTCTTTCCTTCCTCTTCTCCCCTTCTCTTTCTCCTAACTCCCTCTCCCCTCCCCCCATTCTCCCAATTTGCTTGGGTGATCTTTTTCCTTTCCCCTTCTCTGGGGGACCATGTATGTCTCTCTTAGGGTCCTCCGTGTTTCCTAGCTTCTCTGAAGGTGTGGATTGTAGGCTAGTAATCCTTTGCTCTATGTCTAATATCCACATACAAGTCAGTACATACCGTGTTTGTCTTTTCGTGACTGGGTTACCTCACTCAGGATGGTTTCTTCTAGTTCCATCCATTTGCCTGCGAATTTCAAGATTCCATCCCTGTCTCCCCCTGCCCCCGATCCCCACTGAGTAGTACTCATTGTGTAAATGTACCACATTTTCTCCATCCATTCTTCAGTTCAGGGGGATTTAGATATTTTACATTTTTATCTTTGGTACCGTGTCCAATGCCTCATGAGGATTTTATACTAAGGAGATGCTGGCCAGTGGAGATGAGAAAAACACCGCAAATGGGCTGATACTAAGTGCACAGTTTATGTGGAGGACACCATTATGTCTAGGGAAACTGACTTTTGTGATGGCCAGATAAACAAGCATGGTGAATATAAAAGCTGTATTTATTACCCAATATACAGTAGCAGTGTGTTGGCTGCTTGTCTGTTGCTACAATAAAAAAATAAATAAATAAATAACGCTGACAGAAAGTAACAAAGTAAAGAAAGGGTAGGCAGGGGCTTGAGGCTGGCCAGGGAGTCAAGAAGCTGAATGATCACATTTCGGCCTCACACAGGAAAGAGAAGAGGGGTTTGGGGAGGGGGGAGACAGGCAGGGAGCGGGAGGAGGGAAAGCGGGAGGGAAGGAGAGGTGTGAGAACTGGAAATGGGGCTGTAAAACACTCAAGGCCACCCCTAGTGATGTCCTTCTCTGGCAAAGCTGCATCTTCTAAATGCTCCTTGGCCTCCCAAACAGTGCTACCACCTGGGCACAAATGGAGTGAGAGGCTCGCATCCCAACCCCCACAGGTGGGAAGTGGAGTGCAATGAGCCTATTACACTCTTGGGGGTGAGCAGTGTCTCTGATGCATGATCCCCGATGAGTGAACCGCCCCACACTGCGGACAGGAGGGAACAGCCTGTGTGGCTCCCCGAGAAGGACCCACTGGTCCCATGGCCGGGGAAACAGGCGGAGGAGAAAACAGTGCTCAAGTTAGACCCTCAATAACAAAAGCTCAGAGAGAAGGGGATTAATATTTCTCAGAAAACACAGTGTCATGTTTATTCCTCTTTCTGTGACTTATTAAATTCTCTGCTACAATAATTATAGCCATGTATTGTCAGGAAGGATAAACACCAGAGAAACTTATTACTGTCAGAGACCATTAGTAAAACCACACACTTCGCCTACAGACGGCACAGCAGCAAAAGCAAAGTTATTAAAACTCATTTTTTGGAGTCTGCTTGTGTCCTTGGGCTGAGTTCTAGAGCAGGGGAGGAAATGGATGCTGTGGTAAATTCTCCTCTACTGCTCTTCATTAACAGCGAATCTTGCCTCTGCCAATTAATCTTAACAAATTTTCACCCCTTCCTCAACAGCATCTGCTGTCGTTTATGGCGTGGCTGTGGTGTGCTAGCATGCTTCCTAACTGCGCTTTATTACCAGGTTCTCTTAAGGAGGTGGCTAAGCATGAAGGGTCCATCGCTACAAAGTGTCGTTTTGAACGGAAAAGGAATGATTGCTACAGTAGTCATTGACTACTTCCTTGCTTGTCTCTGACATCCTTTCCTTCTCTTTCCCCTCTCTCCTATTGCTCTCCCTTCTCCTCCTTCCTCCCTCCTGCCCTGTCTTCTTTCTCCTTCTATTCTCTTACTGAAGACTTTGAAAGGAGCAAATGCAGACCTCTTCCCTGCCATCAGTAAAAATCTTTTTCTGAGGCGCTGTTTCTGTGTTGAAACATTGCCTAGTAGAGGGAGGGAAGAAGCTGGGGGAAAGCTAGCAGGCTCAGGAAGTTCATTAAAATGACAGGACTCACAAACTCCCTCCCCAAGGTTCCATAAACAGACAACAAACGCTGGTGTAGTGAACACGCTTCCCTGGAACTGCATGAAAAGTGTGCAAGCTTTGATGAGCTGCCGTCCTCGCTGGAGGACCTGCTCACATAGAATACCTTTGCTGGCCCCATACTGGTGCTCACATCTCCCTAGGGCAGGTCATGAGGTCAGTAGCCTCTCCTTTTTCAGGCTTGCCTACTCTCTGGCTGAGAGCGATTAACAATTTGTGAAGATTTGGATGATCCCAGGCCTCTGCTTGTCCAAGGAGAAGGAGCCACCTTTGGGAATCAAAGTATCTCTAAGTTGGAAACAGAGACCAGCACAATCAATCATCTAGTATAAGATCGAAACCAAAAACTATTTTGTCCCAGTGGGAAATCTTCAGTTCAATGATGATTTTCCCTAATTCAGATCTAGGAACTGAGGTCTTTGTATCAGAATCTGTGGGTGACACTCTTGTGTGTGGTTGGGACACTGGAATCTTGGAGGTCCCTGGTCCTGTGAAGGTGGCACCCATGCCACAGACCCATGTGGCGTTTGAGAGTAATTTGGAGGTGGTGACCACAGGACAGGGCAAGGGGTTGGAACCTGTAGTTGGGACACAAAGCACATCTGGCCGAGTAGAATCTTGTGGTATTCCTCAAAGATGATGGGACACTTCTGTCTACAGGTGGCCCTCCTGGTTATTTTAGCGACATTTTGTTTTCATTGCTCAGTGTAAATTTGGGCATTTTTAGATAATTTTTAAAAGAGGTGGGAATACGGAACTATTTGAAAATACGCTATCTGGTCAATGTGTTTAACCAGCGCAGCCAGTCAGAGCAGGAACTACTGGACGTGACCATCACTTCCAGGACAGAAAATAAGTTGGCGACCCAAGTCCATTTATTCCATGGATTTAAATTGCCTGATAAGGGCTAGCTGCTTGGAATGGGGAGACTTTAATAAGCCAGCTCTTTTCTCCACCTAGACGATTTATGGAAAGCAGACTCTGAGAAATGTTTTTCTCACTTTTCTGTGGAATTGCTTTGGCTCTCAGAATTATGTTTCCAAATTAAAGATACTTTTCTGGATCACTGAAAGAAATAGGAAAGTCCTAGATTAGCATGTCCTATTAGACCAACAGCTCCAAGCCTAGTTTATGCATTTACCATGGCATTCATCTTTTAAATGTTGTTGCATGCCTATTAAAATGAATAATATCATGTCTACTCTGGGGTCATTGATCAATTTAATTTTTCACTTAATGACTTGGTAGTTTATCAGAAACAACAAAGTTTGGAAAGAGGAAGCAATGTGTCATGGATAGGTGATGACAGGCATAGTTAATGCTAAAACTTTTACTGGAACTTGCAGGTTCATTTGCATAAATCTGGTCACAGGAAAACCTGTTGACATAAGGATAATTGACATGAATGACCCATATGAAAACCTTTGCTTTGTCTGGAACCCCTTAAAATTGGAATATTTGCCCCAAAGGCTCTCTCCCTCCCCCCCCCTCAGTTGTTAGTACTTACTGCTCTGGCAAAGGGCCTGGATTTAGCTCACAAGCCTTTGTGCCTCTTGTTTCCAGGTCTGCCTGTGGCCTCTCATGGAGTGATTTGTATTAAAATACAAACAAACAAACAAACAAAACCACTCACAGGTATTCTTTCACCCATGTCTAGAACTTTCATCAGGGTAAATGCCACGGGAAAGTGACACATCAAGGCTTGCTGGAGTGTGCTGACTTGGAGATGAGGACCAGAGTCCTGTGAGTCCACCCAGGAGGGCGCAGGGAGAGACCGGAAGTGTGCGGAGCCGACTGTGCTAAGGCCCCAGAAGAAAGGAGACAGCATCCCTGCTGACTGCTCAAGGTCAGACAAGAGGCCTCTCAAACAGCACTGATGTGGGATCTTCCTCCTGGGGGCCAGGAGAGCCTCCTCCCTGCTTCTAACCCTTTCCTAAAACCAGCAAAGGCCAGGCTAGAGAGGGCTGTCCAGACTGGTTTCGGGGCTGAGTTCTTGAGCGTAATGGGAAGCCAACAAGGAGAACCTGAAAGGGAGGGGTCTGTGTTCACCAAATCACTGGCACTGGCTGCAGCCACAGGCCCGTGCATGGTTAAGAGCTCTGGGGGCTCTGCAGAACACCTGGGTTCAGTTACCGAACCCACAGCCAGCCCGCACAGCTACCCTAGACTCTAGCTCCAGGGGATACAAGCCCCCTTTTGGCCTCTGTGGACACCATGGACATGAGTAAGGTTTGCCCCGCCAGTCTGGGCCCACTGCCATGCCAGCCCAAAATAATACACAGAGACGCTATATTAGATATGATTCTGTTGGCCAGTTACTAGTTTCTTACTGGCTAGCTCTGTCTTAATGATTAACCCATTTCTACTAATCTAAGTACTTCCACGTAGTCTCATCTTACCGGAGAGAGGGCCGGCATTCTGCTTTCTCCAATCTCTCCATGTTGACTCCTCCTTACTCCTTCCTCTTCCCTCCTTGTCTCCTAGCCCCTCCTATCTTGCTTTCCTATTGGCCAACAGTGCTTTATTCATTAACCAAAAAGAGAAATGTATTTACAGAATGACATCTCCCATCAAGCACACAACATTAAAAACAATAGTTTTCATTTTTGTGTATCAGTATATAGTACTCTGCTGCATAAGGGATTTTTTTCATATGTGTTTTAGCTCTGTGAGCATGTCCTCATATGCCCCTCCTTACTCTTATATCTTAAACTTTCCCATGTACCCCCACCTCCACCATACCCACCTCCCCACACCCACTCCCCACACACCACCTCCCCACACCCCACCTCCCCTGCCTCCCCCACCTCCCCACACCCCACCTCCCCACACCCACACCTCCCCACACCCCCCCTCCCCCACACCCCCCCTCCCCCACACCCCCCCTACACCCCACCTCCCCACACCCACACCTCCTCCACACCCCACCTCCCCCACACCCCCACCTCCCCCACACCCCACCTCTCCCACACCCCCCTCCCCCCACCCCCCTCCCCTACACCCCACCTCCCCTACACCCCCACCTCCCCCACACCCCACCTCCCCACACCCCCTCCCCCCACACCCCCCTCCCCTACACCCCTCCTCCCCACACCCACACCTCCTCCACACCCCACCTCCCCCAAACCCCACCTCCCCACACCCACACCCACACCTCCTCCACACCCCACCTCCCCACACCCCACCTCCCCACACCCCACCTCCCCCACACCCCCTCCCCCACACCCCACCTCCCCACACCCACACCTCCTCCACACCCCACCTCCCCACACCCCACCTCCCCACACCCACACCCACACCTCCTCCACACCCACACCTCCTCCACACCCCACCTCCCCACACCCCACCTCCCCCACACCCCACCTCCCCCACACCCCTCCCCCCACACCCCACCTCCCCACACCCACACCTCCTCCACACCCCACCTCCCCACACCCCACCTCCCCACACCCACACCCACACCTCCTCCACACCCCACCTCCCCACACCCCACCTCCCCACATCCCACCTCCCCACACCCCACCTCCCCACACCCCCACCTCCCCCACACCCCACCTCTCCCACACCCCCTCCCCCACACCCCCTCCCCTACACCCCACCTCCCCACACCCCACCTCCCCCACACCCCCTCCCCCACACCCCCTCCCCCTACACCCCACCTCCCCACATCCCCCTCCCTCACACCCCCTCCCCCACACCCCCTCCCCCACACCCCCCTCCTCTACACCCCACCTCCCCACACCCCCTCCCCCACACCCCACCCTTTTCTTTGTCTCTGCACTCTCCTTTTAATCGCCTTTCTTCCCCTAAGGGGTTTGACTTCTGTGTTGATGAGGTAAACGAGAATGTGATTTTATATGTCTGTATAAAATTCAGGACTTGCAAATGACAGAAAACACACAGCATATTAGAATTGTGAGGCGGGTCTAATTCACTTATAGATGGTCTCCAGCTGCATCCATTGTCTTGGGAACGACAGAACTTCATTCCTCTTTATGGCTGAAAGGGAGTCTCATTGTGCACACACAACACATTTTCTGGAAGGAAAAGGGAACCACGGCTACCGGTGACTGAGATTGGCCTCTTGGGACTGCATTCTGTCTGGGAGTTCGATGTTTGTCTCACAGCCAGTTTCAGATAAATGCTGACAATGGAGAGCTGATGGCCATGCTCTGTTCAGTCCATTCCAGAGCAAGCTCCACCCACAGTCAGACCAGGGTGCTGAACGTTACCACAGTTCTGTGTCAGCTCAAACGTTTCTCCTAGGCGTGTGTGGGGAATCGACACAGAAGCCAGGAGAGTCTGTCTGTCCCTCCAGAAGGCAGTGAGAGGGGGGTGGGGTACAGGTCAAACGCAGTGCTGGGAGAGCTGGTCATTGCTGCTTCATCAAAACTGACTTCTCCACAGTTCCAGAGGCGCCTGATCTCCAGATCTGGGAGAGCCAGCCCTCTCCAGGGGCAGACATCACACACACACACACACACACACACACACACACACACACACACACACACAGAGAGAGAGAGAGAGAGAGAGAGCACGCACACACACACACACACACAGAATGAGAGAGAGTGTGTACACAGAGAGAGAGAGAGAGGAGAGAGCACACACACACACACACACACACACAGAGACAGAGAGACAGAGAGAGAGCACACATACACAGAGAGAGAGAGAGCACACACACACAGAATGAGAGAGAGAGTGTACACACAGAGAGAAAGAGAGATAGAGATAGAGAGAGAGAGGAGAGAGAGCACACACACACAGAATGAGAGAGAGTGTACACACACACAGAGAGAGAGAGAGAGAGAGAGAGGAGAGAGCACACACACACACACAGAATGAGAGAGAGTGTACACAGAGAGAGAGAGAGAGAGAGAGAGAGAGAGGAGAGAGAGCACACACACACACACAGAATGAGAGAGAGTATGTACACACACACACACACAGAGAGAGAGAGAGAGAGAGAGAGAGAGGAGAGAGCACACACACACTCACACAGAGAGAGAGACAGAGACAGAGAGAGAGCACACACACACACAGAGACAGAGAGACAGAGAGTGCACGCACACACACACACACACACAGAGACGGGAGAGAGAGAGCACACATACACAGAGGTGCATGCACACACACACACACACACACAGAATGAGAGAGAGAGTGTACACACAGAGAGAAAGAGAGAGAGAGAGAGAGAGAGAGAGAGGGAGAGAGAGCACACACACACACAGAATGAGAGAGAGTGTACACACACACACACAGAGAGAGAGAGGGAGAGAGAGGAGAGAGCACACACACACACACAGAATGAGAGAGAGTGTACACAGAGAGAGAGAGAGAGAGAGAGAGAGAGGAGAGAACACACACACACAGAATGAGAGAGAGTATGTACACAGAGAGAGAGAGAGAGAGAGAGAGAGGAGAGAGCACACACACTCACACAGAGAGAGAGACAGAGAGAGAGCACACACACGCACACACACACACAGACAGAGAGTGCACGCACACACACACACACACACAGAGAGACAGAGAGACAGAGAGTGCACGCACACGCACACACACACACACACACAGAGACGGGAGAGAGAGAGCACACATACACAGAGGTGCATGCACACACACACACACACACACACACACACACACACACAGAGGGTGGCATAAGCTCAGCTCCCTCTGGACCACAGCTGCCCAGCTGGCCTGGGCTCCTTGTAAAGCACCCCTGGTGTGGGTGCCTCAGGCTGATATTTTCTGGGAAGGAGCAGGAAGCCATCTTCAAAGGAAGCAGGAGGCAAATGCCACCCAGAGTTCACAGCACATTGGGAGCCTTGATGGCCAGGCCACCTGTCTTTCCTTGCCAGCTCCTGTTAAACCATCAAAGGCTTATTTGTACGCCTTTGATGTGGGCTGCAAGCGTGTTTCGTGTTTCCACACGATGGAAGGTTAAACGTTGTAAGTGGGCCCTGAGGCAGGGCAGGAAAAGTACCATGTCCCCGTCTTGGGACGCACGATTTCCACTTAAATATCAGCTCTGGCTGAGGTGCATTTAAAGGACAAAATGGACAGTTGTTTTAGAGGGACATTTGCAGCACCGTCCTTCTATCCAAGTCTGCAGTGCCTCATTCTCAGGGTCTGATTTGGAGCGGCACTTCTCTGGCCCATAGCAGGTGAAAACTGGACAGGAAAACTTGTAAAAAGACCCACGAAGCTCCCATGGCATCATTGAGAGCCACAGATGCGTCGGAGCCCGTCCATGCTTCTCCTGTCCCCCGCAGTGAGTGAGCCCCAGTCTGTGAGTGGCACCGGGGTCTCAGGCTACCTTGCAGGAACTGTCACCAGCATCCACCAGGGACTCTTTCTTCAGTCCCCCTTGTAGTGGGGAGATGAAAAGTAAAGTGGAGTGGGGTTGTCAGCAGCAGAGGGAACAAAGTCCCTTTGATGAGGGACAGGGAGGGGAACTCAATTCTCCACAGCTTTGCCCCGGAGCTGAGCAGGGTCTGCACTGAGAAGGCAGGCCAGGGTTTCCTGTAGCCGGCATGGTTAATCAGATGATCATATTCTGCCAAGGAGAAGCATCATAGTACACACCCCAGGCATCTGTGGGACCCTGGGAGGAGACATACGAAAAACTAGGGGAGGTGAGCCACCAGACCAGGGGATGGAATCTGACCACACAGACCCAACCCAGGAGTTAGGTTAGCGGCAGCCAGCACTGCAGAGAAGGTGGGGTCATGAATACTACGTGGCAGTCGAATACCACATATCCGGAATGGGCATCCCAACTCCTAATGCTGTGGGCGCTGAAGCCCGTGCTCAGCAGATCACAGATCAGGGTGTGAAGAAGGGAGTCCTCAGCCTCTCAGATGGAGCACAGAGCATCGTCAGACCTCCAGGCAGGGAAATACCCACAGAACAGCCAGGAGAAGCATGAAACAGGCAGGGAGAGTGATGAGCGAGTTATCCATAAGATACACAAAGATACCTCAGGCAGAGTGCAAGGCAGGAGGGGCATAGGTGTGAGAACGCCCTCTGTCCTGGTGTCTAATGAGGGGCTCTTCCTGCTCACTGAACATCCCAGAAGGTGGGCAAAGCCCTAAGTGAGCATTTCACAGGAAGTACACCAAGTGGCCATCACACACCTGGAGAGGTGATAGTCAGCATCACTCATCACAGATACAAGCTCAGTCTAACTGGTGATGTGACCCCAGACTCACTAGAACGGCTGACATTGACAAGGCAGCTGACATCAAACACTGGTGAGGATGTGGGTGTGGGGGGCCGTGGGGACGTCCCTGACCGGTCCACAGGAGGCTGCGTCTGTGCTGGACTGCCTGGACATCTGGGGGAGAAATGCAGCAGAAACGCGTGCATCTGTGTCCTGCAGTGTGTTCAGGACAGTGACAGAGGTCAGATTGCCGTGGACGAAGACAGGGCACAGTCCCCAGGACTTTAACAGTAAAATGAGTGGCTTGCTGCTGCCTCATAAGGAGCCTCACACAGCAATGACAATGACAAGCTTGGGAAGCCCAGGGACACTCACAGGTGTCACAACATGGACACACTCTGCTTCCATGACCCAAAGGTCACCAATACGGGAAGCAGGGCTATGGACAGATAGTGCAGGGCTGGAGGGGCAGCGCGAGCACCTCCCAGGTCCCTCTGGAGAGTAGTCACATTCTTGACCTAGTAGCTGTTACCCGTGACTGGTGTGCTCATGCAAATTCCCAAAGCAGAATCCTGCTTTAGTGGTGTCCATACCTGAATGTTACATCCCAGGAATCTGTGTGTCTCACAGCAGAGAATCTTTCTTTTGGGAATGGATCCCCACTGTCCTCACGTGACATACAGGGACTCGCATATAGAATCTGATGGCATACCCATTACCTCAGGGCAGCACGATGGAGCTCTGATTAAATAAGCATGGTAATGCGTGATTGTGAGAAGCAGGTAGACCTACGGGGCAGAGTAAAAATACCTCCACTGATTAAAAGGAAGTTGCCCAACAGCAGGGTGTCCATCTGACCTTCCTCTGGTAATTGCCAACATGGCTGAAACAGACATCTGCGTATTTCCAAAGACTTGCTCTGAGCGGATGATGGACTGCAGATCAGTCAGCGCTGGGCGGATGGGGAGACTCGTGTAAAATCTCCACACTTCTGTTGTGTCGGGCATTTTAACAATCATAATCATATGTTGTTTTCCAGCTCTTCTCCGTGAAAATATCAAAATAGGACATCCCTGTAAGAGAGTTCCTTCCGGCCCTTCTCCCTTTTGCTCAAGGAGTCCGGACAGTGTTGGGTTCTAAATTAACCCATGTACATGGGCTAAGGGTGACATTCTTCTGTTTGCTTGTAGCAATGGCACAGCTACAGCAGCCTCTGTGTGTGCTAAAGTGTCACCAAGGAGGAGTTGATGAGGGGACAGAGCGCCTCCACCCCTTCCCTGGTGCAGTGTGGCAGCTGCCGGAGCCCAGTACAGGAATAATTAGTTATTCACTTATAGATTACCCATCCATCCAGCTCTTTAAAGAACTGCAGGGGTCGATACGCCTTGCTCTTGCTATTGTACTCACCAGGGACCCAGCACGTAGGTGTGTGTGTGTGTGTGTGTGTGTGTGTGTTTGTGTGTGTGCGTGCCTGTGTGTGTGTGTGTGCGTGTGTGCGTGTGTGCGTGCCTCTGTGTGTGTGTGTGTGTGTGTGTGTGTGTACGTGCGTGCCTGTGTGTGTGTGTGTGTGTGTGGCGAACGCACCGGAGCATGCATGCATGTGTGTGAGTGCATGTGTGCTCAGCTCTGAGGTCGAGCACCGGAGCATGCATGCATGTGTGTGAGTGCATGTGTGCTCAGCTCTGAGGTCGAGCACCTGAGCATGCATGCATGTGTGTGAGTGCATGTGTGCTCAGCTCTGAGGTCGAGCACCTGAGCATGCATGCATGTGTGTGAGTGCATGTGTGCTCAGCTCTGAGGTCGAGCACCTGAGCATGCATGCATGTGTGTGAGTGCATGTGTGCTCAGCTCTGAGGTCGAGCACCGGAGCATGCATGCATGTGTGTGAGTGCATGTGTGCTCAGCTCTGAGGTCGAGCACCTGAGCATGCATGCATGTGTGTGAGTGCATGTGTGCTCAGCTCTGAGGTCTTTTCTGAGCTGACACCTTCTGTCCCTACATTCAATTGCACGCATGAACAGGAGTGGCCTGAGCAGGAAAGAGCTTTGCCATAAGCCTGTTTGGTAATTAAGTCAGGAAACTTGAAGGAAATACAATACATATGCAGATTACAACGTTTTAAATCTATTTCCCAAGAATGGAACTGAGCAGGAAGGAATCAAGGAGAAAATCAAATCATAGGGTGAGACTCAGCTAGGAAGAGCTCAGGAAAAGGGATGGTGTAGCTCATACCAGCGGGACCAACTGGCTGTCCCTGGGGCCCGAGGGACACAGCACCCCCACACACATGCAGGGACACTGTGCGGCAGATGACCAACAAGGCATTAATTGTAAAAGCCACTGGCATCTAACGCGTGTGCAGAGAGAGCTTGGTAGGGCCTTTGCTAAGGGAGAACCTGCAAAGAGACACCCAGGAGGCAGCGCACTGCAGACCCAGAGGGTTAAGACTGATCTAACTCTCATCACAGTAAACACTGATGTGGGTTAGTGTGAATGGTGTGTGTGTGTGTGTGTGTGTGTGTGTGTGTGTGTGTGTGTGTGTGTGAGTGTGTGTGAGAGAGAGAGATTAAATAACAGTTATGTTACACACATACCATATCTGTGCTCTGTGCTCTACAACGTAACATGTTACATGTTTGTGTGTGTGCTTAAAGGCAGAGGAACTGTAGTGCTGCACCGTTGCTTGTAATTAAATACTGTTCACCGGCCCAGCCAGGAGCTCACGGAGAGCGTGGCTGTGCCCGCAGTTGCCTCTGCCCCTGGAGTGCAACCTTCCTTGTGAAGAGGAAGCCTCCTTGGTCCTAACCCACAAGCACTAAACTGCTAAACTCCAGGCCTGTGTTTGAAGAATGACCCTACCTACATTAACACGTGCAGAAGGACCCTACCCTTTAGAAAGATGTGTGACACAGAGAAAGACACTCATTCGACCAGCAGAGAAGTGGATGGGAGACCAGGTTTGTCTGACACAGCCAATGGGAACGTCGGTCCTATTTGGTGATGCTTGATAACTTTTAGCATCAATTAAAGCTCCTATGCTTCTAAGTCTATTTTTAATTGGGTAAAATGACTGCAATGAGGCCACTTTGCAAATTACACACATTTGTATTGAAATATGAAGATACTGACTAAGCGCATAGTCGGGTACCATAGATTTGGAGCTGATCCTCTGTAGATCTAACCACTAATTTATAGGAACCCACTGCTTTCTGGATTATCGGGGCCCCCTCCCCCACTCATCCCTCCATTCATTCATTCGCTCTGCTATGTTTCCATGTGAGGCAGTATGGCAGACGCTGAGTGGAGAAGACGTACAGACACTAACACCTGGCCTCTCTGGGCGCAGGGCAGTCATTACGTGCTCACCAAGGGCTTCGTTGCGTTGCCCCCACCTCCAACCCACCCTTGCGTAAATGTGAGGCGGTGCTGTTGCTGTCCCTGCTTGCGGAGGTCACCTGCCTAGTTAGGAGGCAAAGCTGGGCAGTGAAATCAGGTACCCACCACGACGTCACACTCTCTCGTTCTGGGGAATCGGGCAGGATTAAGAACGTAGTTCATAAGGGACTCCTAGGGCAGTGTGGACGGGCAAGCAATGACAGACAGTCCTGCAGGAGGAGCAAGGAGGCTCCAGGCCTTTTCATTTTCCCAAATGAGCAGGAGGAGTCTGGTAATACTTCTGCCCTGGGGGAGAGGGATCAGCTGATTGCTGGAGGCGGGAGGTTGCAGGGTGCTGAGCCTCCTGCCTGTAAGAGAATGCTCTCACACAGAGAGTAGGAGTTTAATGGTCTCACTTTTCATTTAATGTATCCATTCCACAGGTACCTGCTGGGGGCTGCTGTGTTCCTCCCCAGAGCGGGAGCTGAGTATTCATACAAGAATGTGCCCGCTGCTGTGTCAACAATAGCAATGTACAAACTCATAAATAAACTTACAATCAGACTTCCCGTTCTAGCAACAGGATAGACAAGAGATAATTTTTAAATGTGGATCCAACGCAAGACACGTTACTGTGTATGTCTAACGGGACAGCTGGCAGCTTGCAGACTACCCGTGGGCAGGAAGGAAGGGGTACAGGCCTGGGGTGAGCAGGGGGGGAGAGCGACCCCAGGAACCAAGTGTGCACGGAGACGTTGGTGAGGCCCTCCCACAGCTTTGTGGTAGGAGGCAGCTTTTTAAAAATATTTATTGTTTTTGTGAGGGGTGATGCTTGCTGCAGTGTGGGTGTTGAAGTCTGTGGAAGTCGGATGACAGACTTCAAGAGTCTGCTCTTGCCTTTGACCTGGTGAGGGCAGGGCTTCCTGCTCCTTAGGGTGGGTGTTGCCCCAGGGGCTTCTGACCAATCTGTCTTCTAGCTGTTTGTAGCAGTTCCAGGATTACAGATGTGCCCCACAATCTACATCTGGCCTTTAACTGGGCCCCGGCTGGTGTTGACCTCAGTTAGTTGGGCTTGGACAGCAAGAGAGTTTTTCACCCACCGAGCCTTCTCCCCAGTCCTCGGAGGTAAAAATAAATAAAAAATGAAACACATTTTGGCCCCCAGCTCTCTTCCTAAGGGTGTGATGCCGACTTCCTTGCTTTGTATATGGGAGCCAGCATTTCCCATGGTGTGTGAAATTGATGTGTGGAGGAGACTGAGCATTTGGATCCTAGAAAGGACAGGGAGACGTGGGCAGGTGGGGCTGATGTCTTCTCGGCACGAGGACCCTCTGGAGGCAGGTGAAAGTCAAACCTGGATAGAACCATCCACCTACAGCATGCTGTCAGCTGTCAACCCACTGTCACCTGGGTTCACTGGGGAGGGACAGACCAAAGCACCCCCTACCTAGGAATTCATCACTGGGACCAAAATCTCACTGAATGGAGGTTCAAGATTCAATTCTCCTAGGAGCCCTGTGGGAGCTATTTTTCTGCCGCTGTGATAAAACACTACGACCATAAGCCTCTTATGGAAGAAAAGGTTTATTCAGGCTTATGGTTTCAGAGGATAAGAGTCTATCATGGACGGGAAGTGTGGTACCAAGGGTGGGCGTGGCTGCCCGAGAAGAGAACCAAGAACCTGTGCCTTTAACCTCAAACATCAGAGAGCAAAGCTGAAGTCAGGTGAGGCTATGAACTCTTCAATCCCACCCGCAGTGACACACCTCCTCAACCAGTACCAACTGGGTGGGAGGGTGCGTATTTCTCATTCAAATCATTACAGTCCCCAAAACTTCTCCAAGCCATGGATTTTGCACAACAATAATTGTTCCGGAAAGGAAGGGCAGCCTTCCCAGGATCTCCTTTACAGATACAGATGAAAATGCGGAATTTCTGGGCAGGCACAACTCAGCTCAGGACAGGAGGGGACCAACTGCCAACCTGATAGGTGGGGGTAGTGCTCAGTTCAAATGAACATCCCCACCACATGAGAGGCCCAGCAGCTGAAGAAGCAGCTGGAGCAGAGCCCCAAACACAGGTGACATCTGCAAAAGGAAACAAAGGGAGCCCCAAGAAAGAATGCAGTGTAGTGACAACGAGCAGCCAGGCTCGAAGGAAGACCAGACACGTTCCTCAAAGGCTGCCTTCTTGGAAATCAAGAACTCGACAAAAGAGGCAATTTGCTTTCTCAGGGGGAATTCATAAACGGCTGACTGACGGACGGAAAGTACCTCACAGCAACACGGAGAGAAAGCGAAACAGGCGGTTGAGAGCACGAGGCAGGGAAGCCGAAGCCCACGGGTTCAGCATTCACTTCGTGGGAGGTGTTGCAAATGAGGGTGCATGGGGTGTGTGTGTCTCTCTTAGGGTCCTCCGTGTTTCTTGGCTTCTCCGGGGTTGTGGGCTGTAGGCTTGCTATATCCTTTGCTCTGTGTCTAATATCCACGTATGAGTGAGTACATACTGTGTTTGTCTTTCTGTGTCTGGGTTACCTCACTCAGGGTGGTTTCTAGTGGATGTGGGGCGGGGGATGGGACAGGGAGATGGAGAATCACAGGATGGGAGGGAGAGGGAACTGGGATTGGTAGTAAAATAAGATTGGTTTTAATAAATAAATAAACGAGGGTGCAGGGTTCTCTGTGCTGAATGACAGGTAACAAAGCCTCCAGTGAAGTAGTTATGAAAAGGAAAACGTAACTTCGGTTTCTGCATCGCTGCTTGACCTCTGCATGCCACTGTCCCTCCTTTCACCGAGAGGTCAACACCCTGTGGTCACAGCTCTTCCTCACCCACAGGGATTTGGGCAGAATTCCTGCACTGCAATGTCCACAGAGCAGGCAATCAGACGTTTCCCCACACAAGCTGGCGACTTCCCAGAGATCCTGCCCAGCATGACTCGTGTCCTGATTGAGTCAAATGCCTACGATCCTGCAGGTCATCACAGATGAGCAGCCGTGACACCTCAGTGTGACAGAGAGGAGGCTGGGTCTGTGGTGCTGGAGAGAATGACAGGGCCTGTTTCCTCATCCACTCAGCTAAGTAGATTTTTTCTGCATTTATTATTAATTTATTTGATTTTACACTCTAACCACATCCCTCATCTCCTCTCAGTCCCCCCCTCTCCCCTCACTTCACCCCTCCTCCCACTCTTTAGAAAATGGCAGGCCTCCAGTGGGTATCAACCAGCCATGCTATATCAAGTTGCAGTGGGACTGGGCACCTCCTCCCCTATTAAGGCTGCATGAGGCCACCCAGTAAGAAGAAGAGGACCCCAAAGCAGGCAACAGGGTCAGAGACAACCCCAGCTCCCACTGTCAGGAGTCCCACAGGCAGACCAAGCTACACAACTGTCACACACATGCAGAGCACCTAGGTCGGTCCCTGCAGGCTCCCAGGTTATTGGTTCTGTCTCTGTGAGCCCCTGGGAGCCCAGGTTAGTTGATTCTGTGGGTTTACTCATGGTGTCCCTGGCCCCTCTGGCTCTACAATCCTTCCTTCCCTCCTCCACAGGTTCCACAAGCTCCACCTGATGCTTGGCTGTGGGTCTCTGAATCTGTTTCTATCCGTTGCTGGGTGAAGCCTCACCTTTAAAGGGTTAGGATCATAGGGTCTCTATCATAATACTAATGATGTCCTTATGGGACAGAAGCCCCATATGCAGCAATTGGGCATTGTTCTAAATGGCCCTGATCTATTGTTTATTAACACTACAATTTTAATTTTTATAGTTTTTACATCTCATCGGGTAAAGTTATTTTAATGACTTCTTCAATTGTTAAAAAAATGTGAACTCTATTCTTAGCTGCCAGGTTGTGTAACAGCAGGCAGGAAAAAGTGAGGTTTGGCTTGGCGATCGTGGGTCCTTTTGCCTCCATTGTGTGCTCTAAGTTAAGACACATAGTAGGTGCTCAACAAATATTTGTAGTATAGATGGATAAGGAGGAAGAGGAAGGCTCAGAGAGCTTCATGCATGGCAGGGGGAGTGATGGATAGAAAGGAGCAGGAAATGTGGAAAGGTAGAGTCACCACTGATGAGCAAAGCTCTGATGGCTCAAGGCATGTGCCTATCTGCTCTGCACTAACCGTGTGTGTGTGTGTGTGTGTGTGTGTGTGTGTGTGTGTGTGTGTGTGTGCAAGTCATGTGGAAGCCAGAGGTCAGTCTCAAATGTCATCTTTCTTCAGACACCATCCACCTGATTTCTTGAGGCAGGGTCTCTTGATAGGGGATGTCCTTCTGTGTATATGTTTCCCGTATTGTTGATGAATAAAACACTATTTAGCCAATAGAGGCAGGAAGATAGGCAGGAGTAGGACATGAGGAGAATTCTGGGAAAGGTAAGCAGAGAGAGACCATGAGAGGATACCATGTAACTGCCAAAGTAGTAACAGGTCCCAGGCATTCTCTGGTAAGCCAAGCCCACATGAAATTACATAGATTAATAGTTATGAATTAATAATTAGGAGAGAGCTAGCCAATAAGAAGTCCTAACCATAGGCCGACAATTTTATAATTAATATAGCCTTTGTGTGTTTCTTTGGGGCCAAACGGCTGCAGGAAACTCCAGTCTCTCGTGGTCATGTAGCCCACTGGTTAGAGTAGGCTCTGGCCAGTGAGCTGCTGGGATCTGCCAATCCCCAATTCTCCAGCACTGGGATTACAAGCAACTATGCCACCATACCTGAATTTTTATGTTGGGTTCTGGGGACTTTGCAAAAAGTAATTGGTATGCTTTACCAGCTGAGCTAAACCCCAGAAGCCATGCAACTTTCTTTTTAAACATTGGTCTCTAATTCCTCATCCTTGGCTTTATATTTCCAATGTCCACATTTGCAGTACTGTTTCTCCCCTTAGTCAAGTGACAGATATTTACTGACAGCCTGTTCTGTTCTCAGTGTATCCCTACCTCATCATTAATCAGAACGGAAATCTCAGACATCTGCCCCAAAAGGAGAGCGAATAAATAAAGCCCCAATCATTTTCTGACCTATATTTGAAGGTGGTTTAAGCCACTCATAAAATGGGCATTAGGAAGCTCATGCCTAAATCACTCACTGAGCAATACCCTGGGGGCATGGATGCATTCCCCCCCCACCCCCCACCCCCGCTTTTGATTTTCTGTGGCTTCAAGGACTTCACAGTAATTTGATGCAAGGGCAGGGATCTACAACAAGAAGGGGTCAAGCACAGAGAGGCAGAAGAGCAGCCTCAGAAGGCTGTTACCAGGAGCATTGCCGAGAAGAAGTTGTAGCATATTTTCCTGTGTGTGAGAGGCACAGGTTCAGAGCCGTCCCGTAGGCATCCCTACTGTACAATCGCAGTCTCGTCCGCCAGAGTCAAGACAGGGGATCAATTTCCCCTTGTTCTGTGGGATAATGTTCAATAGCTGCTCATTTTTAATAGAAGACGGGAGAATCGATCTCAGAAACACTGAAGGAAAGTTTGAGGGCCAGCTTCCATGAGTGGCAGGCACGATGGAGTGGTGGGAGGTGACTGGGAAGAAAATGGTCAAGTGTCTTTGACAAGAGAAACGTGGTGTCTGATGAAGCCTGTGGCGCCACCCTCCTTTCAAACTGATGGGAATTTGACCAGTTTTCCAGCATCCGCCAGGCCACATTGGGATCTGAATCTAAAGTTGGCTAATTACCTTATTAGAGAATCCCAGCATATGTGTGGTATTCCGAGGAAGGCTTAAAGGCTGGCTGGGAAGAGGGAGAGCTATGTGAGACCAAAGACAGCCCTTCGTAAGCAGAAAGAGACATGAATATTGATTTATGTAAAACACATCTCTGACTCGTGTGTTTCAGAGCCCCCGTGCGTTTTACTGGCGCACACCATTGTGTGCTATTGTGGGCATTGTACATCATTGGACATGTGGGGAGTTGGAAAAGCTCTCGGCCTTCAGCCTCAAGGAAGGAATGGCCAAAGGGAAACCATCTTCCGTTTCCCCAGAGCCCTGCAATCCCAGAGACAGAGATAGCACACGGAGGAAATGATCAGAACAAGAGGTTGGCAAAAATAATAATAGAAAACGCGCCAGGAAAGTCACTCAAAAACAAACAGCAGCAGCAGCCACAGCTCCAGCTCCAAGGTGTGACTGTAGCAGTGACATCTCATTCAGCCTCAGCCTCCATCCTCGGGTTCCAGCTCACACGTGTGCTGCTTACACGTCAAAACAAGCTCAGAGAGCAGGGGGCCGACTCCATCACACTGAAACCAGGCTGGGCTCCCCCAGCAGAGAAGATGCTGGGCTGGGTTCCACTTGGCATCGGTGTTGGAAAGGCCTGGGAGAGAAAAGTCTGGCTGGCTGCCTTTGTCTACCCCCATAGCCTGTAAGACCACAAAGTTGGAGCTGTGTCCGTCATGATGACTGCAGAGACCGAGAGGTAGCTCGGGTGTTCCTCATTATTAGATAGATTGGCATTTTGGAACCGGAATATACTTAATTTCTTTTTATAGTGAAGCTTTGAAGTTGCCACGCCATTCTGAGCTTCTGTCCTGCCCAGCCCAGGCTCCAGAATGACCCCAGGAAATTTCAAACTCAACCCTGGAGACATAACGTTTTCCCTTTTTATTCCTCCTCTCCCTACGTCCATTCTGTCTGTCTGCGGTGGTTTGAATGAGAATGTTCCCCAAAGGTCCCCAAGGAAGTAGGACTAACTGTTTGGGGAGGGCTAGGAGGTGTGGCCTTTTGGGAAGAGGTGTGTCAGTGGGGTGGGCTTTGGTCACTATTAGCTCTCTCTCTCTGACTCTGTGGATCAGACATGAGCCCCCAGCTGCTGCTCCACGACCACATTTACTGCCGTGCCCCCCACCATGATGGTCATGGACGCTAACCCTCAGGACCTGTGGGCACCAATTAAACGCTTCCTTGTATACATTTCCTTGGTCATGCAGTCTTATCACAGCAACAGAATGGTAACAGACACCCCCCTCCCTCGCTTACCCCTTCCCATCTCTCCCCTCTCTGCTCTCCCCTTCTCTCTTCCCTTCCTTCCTTTCCCCTCCATCCGTTCCTGCTTCTTCCCTCTGCTTTTCTCTGCCTTCCTTTTCCCTTTCTCTCTTTCTTGTTTTCATCTTTTTAGACACCTCACCTGAACTGATGAGACTCATAACGGACTACTGCAGTGTATCAGATACCACGCCACCTGGCATGAAAGGCCAGCTGGACCCTCTTCCTGTACGGAAAATGGTTAGCTGATGTTTGTCTAGAATACTAAACGGACACCTCCGTGTTTGCACAGAACTAGAATCTCATTCGGAGGAAATGTCAATCGAAGTTATAGCCCAAACTAACAGAAAGGAACAGCAATAGACATCATCATGCATGGGCCAGGTGGAGGCCGCATCCCTCCAGAAAGACATCAGCAATGGAAGGGAGTTGCTGTGGGGTGTAGCACCACTAGACAGTGGACAGCACTGGCCACGTCTCTAGGAGCTTGGCTCTCCTGGGAAGAGGCCCTTAGTCATGGCCACTTTGCCATTTGGACTGGGTTGCTGATAAACTCCTTCACAAATGACCCATTCACATGGCCCTGGCTGGAAACATCCCCTCACTGTTTAGACCTCAGCTGGCATCTTTAAGTTCTTTAGGTATGTCTAACTCTAAGTTCCAAAGAATTTCAAATATGGCATCGCCATTCTCTTTGGACTTTTATCACATCGTGGAAGCCAAAATAAGCCAATGTATCAAGTTGTTTCTTCACAATGTGGCTTAATTACAGGAGATTCCTGCTTGAGGGTTTTCTTCTTACCCACGTGGCCTGGAGGAGACATGTAAATCTATCACCAACACAGTGGAGGTAAATGGGAAGGCGTCACAGAAGTGACAAGGATGGTGGTTGGATTCAGCAGTCGAGGACAGCCCAAGAGGGGCCTCTGCTGAGACTTCCTCGATGCTTCCCTGGACCAGGCCTGATGAACAGGAGGGTGGATCACGCCTTCAGCCTTTCTGTTATGTAGACACAGGATTTATGAGTGTTAAATGTCATTGGGATTCAAATGAGACAGTTTCATAAATACACAGGGGATTATATAGACAGCCAAGGAAAATGTGTTTTACACTATAAAATGTTCAAATGAAAGGCATATTGTAGACACTGCTGATCGAGGAGAGCAGGGAATTACATATTTTTTAATTATTATTTTGTTTTGTTTTCGATGTTAGTTCAGTACTCACTGGGCTGTTTTTCCAGGAGCTGGGTCAGACCACCTGACAGAATAGTTGGAGTGGGGGAGGGGAGGTGGATTTTTTGACTCATGGCTTCAGGAGGATTTTTCAGTTCCTCGTGGTGGCTCTGCTCACGGCGGTGGGAATGCTGGGCTGCCCCTTCATAGCTCAACAGGCAGGAAGTGGAGAGTGAGCTAGGTCAGAGCTGGAGGCTGGTGCAACCTTCAGAGGCTCTTCCTGTGGACCTGCTTTGGCCAGCCAGGCCCTGATGTGGGATAATGCTCTTGTACACTATGAAGATTTGTCACTCGTATTGGTTTAATAAAATGCTGATTGGCCAGTAGCCAGGCAAGGCTACCAGACTACGAGAATTCTGGGAAGAGGACGGGCCAGATATGCAGTCAGCAGCCAGCCAGACACAGAGGAAGCAAGATGAGAAAGAGGTACTGAGGAAAGGTACCAGGCCACGTGGATAAACATAGATAAGAACTATGGGTTAATTTAAGTTTTATAAGAGCTTGCTAATAAGTCTGAGCAATAGGCTAAGCAGTTTATAATTAACATAAGCCTCTGTGTGTTTATTTGGAACTGATCGGCTGCAGGATCAGGCAGGACAGAAACTTTCATCTGCAAGGCCCCACCTTTTAAAGGAGAGGTAGCCATCATCAAAGCTGAGGGCTGAGCATTCAAACTATGGACCCGTAGGAGGCATTTCATATTCCAAACTTAACACCGGAAATAAACAAAAGAAGAGGGAGAAGAGAGGAAGAAGGAGAGGAAAAGAGAGCGGAAGGAAGAGGAAATAGGGCGGGAGGGAGACACTCTATCAATGAAAAACACGAAGAGATGTTATTCTGTATATATGTTTCTCATACTGGTTAATAAAGCACTGTGGCCAATAGAAAACTAGATAGGCGGGGCTAGGAGACCAGGAGGAGGAAAGAGGAAGTAGAAGGAGGAGTCAAGATGTAGACCAGGGAGGAAGGAAGATGCCAGCCGTGGCTCCCGGATAAGATGAGCCACGTGGAAACACTTAGATAAGTAGAAATGGGTTAATAATTAAGGCAGATCTAGCCCATTAACAATGATAGTCATTGGCCAACAGGATTATATCAAATACAGAGTCTCTGAGTGTTATTTGGGGCTGGTGCGGCTGTGGGCCCAGACAGGCGGCAGCCGGCAGGAAAACCCTGCCGTAACAGAAGGAAGAGGAAATATGGCGGGAGGGATACACTCTATCAACGAAAAACACAAACAAAACCCAGGAGAACAGGAGCAGTACACTCTCCTGAAGAATGCCTTTCGATCTGGGTAAGAAGAGAGCTGGGAGCCGCTGGGAGCAGGTTGGGTCTGTGGTCCCTGCGAGCGGCCAGGGCAGATCTGTGGATCTGAAAGCACAGGGTGCCTGGTGAAGGTGCAGGTTCAAATAAACTACAAGAGCTTTCCATGTAACCACGGCCCGAATGTTTCGTGAACACTCTTAGACTTCTCTGCTCCCGTGAGGATTTGGCACTAGCTAGAACCTGTGCCTTTAGCGAGGCTCAAGAGAAAAGCCTGGCCAAGCACAGCGGGATTTGGCCAACCAGCGTTTGGTTTCTAGTCCTACTGCTCTGTCACTTTACAGGAAGAAGGGGAGCCGCCTGAGACTCTCCTCTTGAGAACAGCCCAGATCTTAGCATCACAGTATAGGTGCATCAGTTTACTTTTACATTTAATGTTTACTTAGTGTGGCTGCACACCTTGGCACATGTGTGTGCGTGTGTGGGAGGTAAGAGCATGGTGTGCAGTAGTTGTGGGGGGTGAGAGCATGGTGTGCAGTAGTTGTGGGGGGTAAGAGCATGGTGTGCAGTAGTTGTGTGGGGTGAGAGCATGGTGTGCGTGTGTGTGGGGGGTGAGAGCATGGTGTGCAGTAGTTGTGGGGGGGGGTAAGAGCATGGTGTGCAGTAGCGGTCCTCTCTCCCAACTGTGTGGGACCCAGGGTGGTGGCCAGGTGTGACGGCAGCAGTATTTACACAGAGCCAAGGCAGAAGATTTTGAGTGTCTGTCCCCTTTGAGAAGAGCTCCGGTGTTCTCTGCTGTGGCTTTCTTTCGCAAATGGCAAATGTGAGGGCTTGCGTGCGTCTGTGTCACTATCAGCTGGTGGTGGCGGAGGTGTGGGGTGAGGGTGGGGGTAGGGGTGGGGGTCTCTCCTTTTGCTGCATTTCCTTTTCCTGTTTGTGTCTTTCCTTTGTGTCCAAGGCACTGTCCAGGAACAGAGGGAGAAGCTGGCTATGCTCACTTACCACCTGCTCTGCGAGCTGGGGACTCTCTGATATTGCCTGGGCAGGGTTAAGATTGAACCTTCCAGGCCAGGGAACCTGCTGGAAGGGCTTGTGAACGCACCCGGCTGTGGCTTGAGAATATGAATAACTCAGGTAGCTGCCTGGAATATCAAAACCCAGAGATGCCCCAGGGCCACAGAGAAGTCTCAGTCTCTCTTTGACACATTTCTTTGAGATCAGGCCTGTAGCTCACTGACCTATGCTGCCAGTAAGTCCCAGGGCTTCTCTGTTTCTACCTCCCCAGTGTGGGATGACAGGGGCCCACACCCATCCTGGCTTTTTGCATGGGTCCTTGCATTCTGAACATGCATTTTCATGCTTGAACAATGGCACACTCCCCCACAACCCATCTCCACAAGACTGAGGAGATGTTCTTAATATATGTTTCTCTAATATTTTTTGGAAGGCTTAAATTTAGAATGTATCATTTTATAAAAATAGTAGTCATTTAATATACAGAATTCACTACTACGTCCAATCAGATAATGTACATGAAAAAGACAAAACACACACACACACACACACACACACACACACACACACACACACACACAACAGCAAAACAACAATAACAAAAACCTCACTTGAAAGCATAGCAATCAGGATAACATAAAAGAAAACAAACAAAAAACAAAATGACCACACGTAAAGCCTCAACAGGGCCCAAGGGAATCTGTTTCCGTTGATCTTGGCTGACTGTGAAAGACAGTAAAACCTGAAGATTCCTTTCTTTATCTTTCTTATTGATGGTTATACGATGTCTATCCTGCCCGAGTCTTTCTCCTAAGCGGCCATTTCTCCTTCCGAATGGGCTTGTGACAATCAATAAATCTGTCCTTTTTACCAAATGGTTCCTGCTTTGTTCCCACCCACCCTAATTTTATTTTGAGAGCCCCCGAAGCTGCTGGAACCATCTACCCTCTTGAAGTTAATGTATTCATTAGTTATAATTGCCTCCACAGTGTTCTTGCCAATCTGAGTCTCCCAGTTACTTAATGCTTTTGATTGGATGTTGAACACTTTTATCTGGGTTAATTTACTATTCATAGTACAATGATGGAGTATTCATTTTGTTACCCAGATTACAGCTGGAAATGGAGTTATGCATCACCCACCCGCAGGAGGGCTGCTTGGGAGTTTAGCGCTAAAATACTTCTTGAACATCCTGGCAGAAAACAGTGTTCCTGAGAAGGCTGTTATTTTCAGCATCTCTGCCCAAACTTGAAGCTGTTCACTGCCTGTGCTAGGCCACGTCGAGGCTGCCACCTTCCCAGATGTGGGAAAGCATTTCTCTTGGATGTGAGGCCAGTTGGGGAGCACTAAGCAGATGTGATCTACTGTCAGGAGAAGATGCAGGCAGGGGTCCTGGAGGTTGGCTTTGCATGAACTTCCTCTGAGTCCCAAAGTTACACAGTCCAGGGGCCAGGTTGCCTGGAGTTGACTCGGGTCAGTACCTGCTTTAGGAATGTGAGTCCCACTTCTCTAACTCTCCTCGTGTGACCAGCAAGGATTCCCTCCTGGCTGTGGAGAAACAGCACGGAAACCTGTCCTCCTTCCAGAACCTCAAAGAACTCCACCCCCTGACTTTTGTCCTGAAAGCTGAATCCTCCATAGGAAATTCTTTCCAAGGCAGTGAGGCTGGCAAGTACCCACGCTAGCCCACTGAAATCTGTTCTTGGCCCTTCCATGACCATAGCCACCACCTCCCCGTCTGCTGATGGTGCAGATGCCTGGGACCAGGAACTTCCCTTCCCCCTCTCAGCCTCATTAGGCTTCCCAGGAGATGTGTGATGATACGCACAGCCTGGCCAAGGATCAGATATTGAGGGGAGTGTGTCACAGCCACAACCAGGTAGCTGGAGGTTTCTGCAGCCTGTTCTCTGAGAGATCTGGCATGCACTTGTCCTTGAAGTTTCTTCAAAGTGTCGTGAACACTTGACGTTGGCAGGAGAACACAGGGCAAAGTGTGCTGGGAGCCATGAGACTCAGCCATTTACAGGGATGACCAGGACCACAAAGAGCCTTGAGAACACATGAGTTCTGGGACCCTGGGTAGCTTCTCCTAGGACACAAAGTGGCTCCTCTGTGCAGAGGGTACAGTCAGAATATAGACACCCCCACCCAGGACAAGATGGCATCCGCCCTGCACAGCACGTCTGCTCCTATAATGGAGCTGCTATCACTAAAAGTAAGTTCTGCAAGAAATGTCTGCCCCTCCTGAGGTTCCACGGCGACCCCAGGGAATGCCCTGGTGTACAGTGGGCGTGCACAGAAATTCACGGCAAGGGATTTGCCACGGAAACAAAAGCCTAGAAGTGAGCGTTCACCATAGGAGGTATTTGCCAATGAATACAGTTAACTAGAGCATTTCAAATATAGACAAATGATGTAGACATGTGTGTGCTGCAGTGGGTGAAGGTACCACGTGTGGTGAGGGGACTCCAGGGATGCCTGCTCTGTCTGTCCCTTTTACACTAAAGGGCACGGATAGTCCCCATAACCCAGGAGGCCTCAGCCCATAGATACAGTTGGTGGTTGGGTTGCCCAAGCCCAGGTGAGAAGCCTCAAGCAGGAATCTACCCAGGACTCTGTTCTCGCCTGATGCCGAGTGGCACCTCACCATGGAGACATCAGATCGATGGCTGAACATGGAGGTCCTCCTAACCCTGTTCCTGGAGCCACGGTTGTCTTCAGCCAGAGGCATATGGCTGGGAAGACCTGACATCATGCACAAGCTGGAGTACAGTCTTCATTTTGTAAATGAGAAGCCGCATTCCCTCTGGAATAGCAATCGGAAACAGACACAAACATCTGTTTGAATAATGAGCTGTTTGTCAGGCTTGTTCTGAAGGCAGAGCTGGCACCAATGAGAAACAGACATCAGGGATCCCCACATAGGCAACACAAAACGCAGGTTGATGAGTGTCTAGGGAGGGTGCACACCCTCCTCCGCGAGGCTTCTCTGGTCCCCTGCTCTCCCACCGGAGATCAGATACTGGGGTGAGGATGACCCTGAGCTATCTTCATGTTTGGAGAAACAACCTCCTAGGACCAGACTCGCCAGCAATGCCCTGCCCTGGCCCCCACTGTTGGGGAGTAATTACCGCATCTCCCTGGATGTTAACGGAGACAAATGTTCTGTTCTGTGCGTTTTCCAATTTTAATTGAAGGAAAGTAACTAATTATCTTGAAGAAGCAGTCATTATTCCCTAGCTTCAGGCTGGCCTTTGCAAAAGATGACTCTGGGCCTTCTTGGGGCAGTCAATATGTTAACCATTCATTACGGCCTGTGACTTGCGAGGGGTGCACTCAGCTCCAGAGCCAGTGAGTCTGAGCGCTGCACCCAGTTCCAGGAGAAGAAGAGGACCTGTCAGGTGTCCCATGATGCTGGAGGAACCTGGGGCTGATGACCAACACACTGTGGCATCTCTCAGATTCCCCACGCTAGAGGAGCTGGGTCGTGACTGAGCTGCTGTAATTGTCACCAGAGGCCACACTGACGAGCTGGCCATGGAGACACATCTTACTGACCAAGAACCACATGCTGTCGGCAGGCAGTCCTGTTCTGGACCGCTTTTAGGCTTACTCATTGGGGTTGCTTTCCCAGACCTGCTTCCGTCCCTCAGCCAGCCCCTCCTGATGACATCAGGCATCAGCACCTGGCTTCTAGGTGAGTCTTCTATCCTAGTGCTTTAACTCACAGAATCCAGCCCTCCAGGAGCAACCGCATCCAACCAAAGCATCCACTGGGTCCACCTCTGCTCTGCTCATACCATGAGCTGTGCTGACCCTGAAGATAGAGCCTTGAAGCTCCTGTGAAACCCACGAGTCTCTCTCCCAAACGCTCTGGAGCTTTGCTGTGGGACCGATCACCCTCCTCAGCATGGGGCTGGTGTCAGAATGCCCACCAGTGACACGGCCACCCCAGTGATGATGGCAAATGTGTAGTGAGCTTTCTCTGAGTGACCCCTGTCATCACACTCAGCTCCCATTGCAGAGCCTTCGTATTCCAGGGAAGGGAGACTTGTGCACTTCACAGGCAGCAAAGCCAGGCTCAGAGCTTGAGGCAAACTTTGGCGGCCTGGCTCACAGCCACAGAGCAGCCCCTATGTGTCTCAAAACCAAATGCTCACCTTTTGGAGGCCAGAAAGAATGTGTCCTTATATATGTCCTCCTGCATCTGTGTGGAGCTGTGCTGTCTTTTGACACTGTGGAGCCCATGTATCAGGGATTACAGCATCCTATTTGGGGAACAGCAGATTCAAGTTACCCAAATCCGTGAAATCTGAGCGCCTCTTAGCTTCCCATCCCGTGCCTGTGCACAGTGAATACATTCAGTTATAAGAACAGATGGATAGCGATGATCTCGCCAGTTCCAGGAACCGCAGCTTTCCCCTAGGCATGGAGACAGACGCCCTTCTGCATGCCTTATGCTCCCCAGCAACCCTTTACTCCGCACCTGCTGATCTGGATTGAAAAATCTGGTCACCTAACACTTCTATTTCCAGGCTCCAGGCCAGGAGAGAGGGAGCAGCTCACTTTCTGCCCCCCCACTCCCCACTTCTCCCAGCGTCTAGCACTGAGTCTGACACCTACTGGGTACCAGTCATTGATGTCAAGTCTCTCAAAGCTAAGCAGCTTCCATGAATGTTCCCAGTCTGTTTTCCCAGATGGGACACATCATGGCACCGCATGGAGGTGGGACCTGGATGTGACAACTGCCAGAACAGCAGGGCCATGGGGACCTCTGGCATTTCCTTCTGACACTGAGGGTACCAGACACAAATAGATGTCTTCTGGGTCAGCCTTCCACCATGTGCAGAGCCCCGACAGGCTTGGACATCCTCTGCACAGGAAGGCTGTGCAAGTCCTCGAAGCCGCTGTTTGGTGCACGGGGCAGTGTGTACCGAGAGTCTGCCAGCAATGATCCCATATCCCTAGAGATGGCAAGGACAGGAGTGGCAGACTCCTGGCACTCGGTGGCTCACTGATATCCTGGATGTTCCAGACTTCAGTCTGGTCAGTAAATGCACACCAGATGTGTTGTATCATCTCATGCCACTCAACCCTTACCCCACTGCTGGCTGCCAGCTCATCATGCCCCTTGTGAGAGGGGAAACCGATCCCCAGTAGTCCTTCTACAGAAGTCAGAATATAAATGGCCATTTTTCCTGTGGCCACTGCCTCCCAGGAGGGCGCTGGTGAGTATGGCTTATGCAGTGGCCAGACTGGAGTTTGAAGGCTTTCCCACAGTGGTATGTCTGAAGCCCCAACCCCCGTGCACATCGGATGAGGAGCCAGACTCAGGTTAGTTCTCAGAGCCGCTCTCAGACCTGTCTCCCCCAGGAACCCGGGGCAGATGTGTGTTTCATCAGTACCCCACAGTTGTGACCTTAGTACACACGCGGTGCCTGATTAGCTCCTGATGAGGAAGTGAACCCAGCTAACAGGCGACCTTTAAAGAGCATCCGCTGCCTCCAGAGAAATACGCGGAGAAAATACGGCTCTAACTGCAGGCTCCTGACTTTGAATGTCTTTGTTGTGTCCTTCAATGTGGTCCAAAGCAAACCAAAACACTTTCTTTCTTCCAGGGCTATAGAGAAAGGCAGAGCATGCTGAGGGCTGGGCACGGTCCTGCAGTGGGGCAAAGCCCACGGTCATTTGGGAACTTGTGTGTTGACGGAGCTGGCCTTCTGATAGCAGCCCCGAACCCCGAAGAAAACACTGGCCAGTTCCCTTCTAAGCCTGGATCTTTCTGACTCCGGGGACTCTGAGTGACTGACAGAGGAGGGCACATGGAGGCTTGTAGGGATGGGAGCATTTTATTTCTGAGGTGGGCAGATGCTCAGACTGTTCTCTTAGCATCCTCTAGAGGACACACCCAGTGCCTTCTGATGGCCCAGCGTCCTGAGCCACCTCGCCCCACCTCTGCAGTGCTGGTGTGAGCACACAGAAGTCCCCGTCTCCGTGGGCCTCTGCTAGGTGTAGATCACATACCCCAGCCATCCCCACTTGGCCGAAACCTGGAGGGATTTGTCTGGCTTTTCTTCCTTCAGTCTAGCAGGAGGGCAAGCTCCAGAGCCAACGTCATTTGTCCAGGGTGGCTAGAAGGCCCTGCTTCTCATGGTTCTCACTTCTTATGAGTCCCTTCCACCAATGGCATGTGGTGGTATGCACACATCATGTCACCATGTGGCCCAGAGGAACCAAGGCTCAGCTGTGCACCCGTGTAAGGTCTGTGCTCCTTTCGTCTCCAGAATTCCTTCAGTGAGCCATTCCTGAGGTGGGATTTGCTTCTTATCCCCAAATCACACTCTTGACTGGAGTGCGCAGTGTCCCGCTTCCCAAGGGCACAGAAGCCTCGGTGGAGGCGCAGACGGAAGCAGGATTGTTAGGCAGAGGGAGGGGGTCCGATGGGCCATCTGCAGCGTGCCCCACTCCTCTCCCATCTGATATCTGATCCCCATGTCTAGAAACACAGAATCGCTTGCTTTCCTCAATGGAGTAGTTCTAAATTGAGCCCACAAGGTGAATGTCAGTGCGTTCTTCCGTCTTGACAGTTGGAAAACTTATAGAGTAAGGAAGGAGTACGTTTCAGCGGGCACATTGTGCTCTCATGCTTGGGTTCCGGTCACGAAGGCATACTGCACTCTCTTTGCATCCGCCAAGAGAGCTTTAGAGACATGTGTGCCCTCGGGCCCAGCAGAATCAGGCACCGCACCCCCCCAGCGCCTCTGAGAATTGTGCTCAGCCTCCTGACAGCAGGCACAGCCACTTTCAAGATTAGAGGAAACGAGGCTACAGTACCCTGGGGACTGCGACCCAAGGATCAGCGCCAAAAGTCCACCTTGTTTTTGTTAACTTCGCATAAGAGCAGCAGGCTTCCTCTACGCCAGCCATGTGTGTTCTCATTCATCCACCCAGCCGACGCCATCCCCATCCCCCCTCTTCTGCTCGCCTTTGCAAACGTCCACCCCATGTGCTCCTCTCCGCATGCTCTCCCTCACGTGACGACATGCCTACATCATTTGCTCATGTGGCATGTTCCTCCTCTGCTCTCCTTTGCACATGGCTGGCTTCTCTGAGCTTCTGCGTCTGTTTCCTGCATGGCTTGTGGCTGGTTTGTGATGCCCGCAGGCCTGTGGAGAAGAGGGTCCTTTCTCCCTGGGAGTGTTGAGATCCCCTGAGGATGTCATGTGCTGCCACCAAGGCAAAGCTGGTGGAGATGTCAGCTGTGCAGGAAAGCCCCGGGTCCTGGGCAGGATGGTGACAGCTCAGCCAGCCCATCCCTCGAAGGCACGGACTGGTTCTGTCTCAGAATAGTGCCCACCAGACAGATGAAGCGTCAGCACCAGCTTTCCAAATGCATGGCAGCTGCATTTCTAAGTAAGCTTCCCCACAGGTGCCCAAGCCACCGGTCCCCAAGCTCATGAGACCCAAAGCTGCAATCCTTTCGCCCCTAAACCCACTCCATTCCTCTCGTAGGGCTTTTGATGTGGGGAAAATATGAAATAGAGCCACCTGCTCAGAGCCTCCATCCCCAATCTCTGCAGGTCAGGTCAGAGCAGCAGGACCCGGACAGTGTGAGAGCAGCAGAACCCGGATAGTGTGACAGCAGCAGAACCCAGACAGTGTGACAGCAGCGGAACCCAGACAGTGTGACAGCAGCAGAACCCAGACAGTGTGAGAGCAGCAGAACCGGACAGTGTGAGGGCAGCGGAACCCGGACAGTGTCAGAGCAGCAGAACCGGACAGTGTAAGAGCAGCGGAACCCGGACAGTAGCCTCCTTCATTCCCACCCACTGTGCACACGCTGTGCACCAGGAGAGCGTTGCCCAGAGCGGGGTCTTTGGCAGCAGCATAAGGGACTAGAGACAGAAATGGGCCCATAGGCTTGCGGGCTGCCAACCAGGACCATGTATTGCATCTGCAGCCGTCATCATTTTCAGCAAAACAAATAACTTCACTCAGGGCTGGCAAAGGTTTGGAATCATAGTTGGATGTAAATTCCCTCCAAACGTCCACATCCTCTGAATGATGGCAACCACTAGTGTTGACTGAAAAAAAAAGTTTGAAAGTAATGTTCCCAGATTAAAATATAGTATCTATCTTTATTCACACGATGGTTTATCTCAGAGAAAATCTCTGAGCTACGTTTTGGAAGGCAGATTCAGTGGTACGCCACAAAATTTATCTCTTGAGAGAAAGACAATGAAAATACATATAAAAGCCATTGTCGTCAGCACAAAAGAGGGACAGAATTTGTGGAAGGGGCAGCCTTCATCAGATGTGGGTGCCCAGAGGAGCTGGCTGTCTTTCCAGGAAGCTGAGTTGGATAAAAAGAGAAAAATGACCTGAGTGAGCATCAAGAGGTGCAGGGAAAGATAAAGCGGAGCGAGAAGGGCAGGCTGGTCTGGGAGGGCTGATGCCAGCGGCCAAGGCGGGCAGCAACACACTGCTGTTTGCAGCTTTTCTGTGCGCAGCCACCTGACAAGACTCACGTTACTCATCATCCCAGTTTGCAAAGCAAGAAGCTGGAGCACAGAGAGATCGGGAGTCTCATCTGAGGTCACTCACACAGCTCCTGGCAGATTTGAGGTTCAGATCTAGGCCCTGGATCCCGAACTTCTGTGTCACAGGTAGACATGTGCCTGCCCTTTCACACAGAAGTAGAATCTTGGAGACTGGGGTCGAGTTTTTACCCTGGCGTGCGTCGCTGAACTGGTGTGGGACATGGAGCCTTTTGGAAATGATCACAAAGAAGTACGTTCATGGGAACCTCCATGTGCCGGCTGGAGTCTAATTTTGGGGTGCACAGACCACACCCCAAGCTAGACTTTGGGACTCCAAGAAGGACCTTGCCTGTGAGATCCCCCTCGTGGAGGGACTGTGCTCAAATGTACAAACACATCTCAAGCCACTTGAGACAACGTGTGTGAATTCAAGAAAAGCCACCGAGGTTGCAGAGGAAGTGTGACACAGAACACTATTGGGTTCGCTTTGTTCTTTCCTACCCTGATTTGTATCCAAAACTGAACTGGGCTCTGTAGTAGCAACCACTCATCCAGCCTTCTCTCTGAGGGGGAAACGCATGACTGCAGATTCCCCGGGTCTTACTCTTAGAAGCCACAAATCAAGAAAGGAGCATCAAGAAATGGGATCATTTTCAAGCAAGCGAAGGGGCTGGGCCTCTGACAGCCAATCAGAAGCACCATGTCATCTGGGTATCCTGTACCCAGGAAGGTAGCCAATCCTGCAACCAACCTGAGACCTGATTAATCTCTTGGTCTGCTTAAATCTCCACCTGGATGCCTCGCCCTCCTGGCTGTGTGACTTCCAAATTAAATGTGCTTCATCATAAACCTAGAAGAAGAGAATAGACCCAGTGCCATCTGCTTTGCAAAGAGGGTAGGAGTCTGTGTAGGTATGGCAGGTTGATCACGCCTGCTTGTCAGGGCCAAGCACCCCAGATTCAGGATCCCATGGGACTTCTGTTCTAGCTGCTGTGTCCCTTCCCTTCTCTCCAGCCTCCTCTCCTCCACCACTGCTCGCCATCATTCCCATGCTAGAGTTAGGGCACAGTCCTATGCAGAAATGCACTGTGGGAAGGGAGGAGGGGAGGGAGCAGGAAGAAAGCAGAGAGGGGAGAATGGAATGAGAGATGGGGGAGGTGTGGAAGGAAGAAAGGGAGAAAGAAAGAAGGATGGATGGAAGGGAGGGAGAGGTGGGAGAGAAGTGAAGAGGAGAGGGAGAAAGGAAAGACAAAAGAAGGACCAGGAGGGAGAGAAGATGGAGGGAAGGGAGAATGAGAGAGGGAGGGGAGTAGGGGAAGGAAGGAGAAAGAGAAAGCAGGAGGTAAGGGAGGGAGGAGGGAGAGGGAGCCAAGGAGACCAGGCTGTCCTCTTTCCCTCTTGTGCAGGACAGAGCTTTGCCTCTCCCTCCAGGGAGTGCTCCCTGTCTTAGGGAGAAGCCTGGGAGCATCCGTGCTCATATTGCATTTGCCCTCATCTCAAAGAAGGGACCACTGTGCTGGGCTTTCGTTCTCCCTGCTCAGAATCCACGGAACTTATCAAGGCCGCGCGTCCAGAGCTCTGGTTAGGAACAATCTGGGGAGACTTGGCTGGGACTTGACAGGCATGCTTGCTCTGACGCCTCCGTCTACACCAGAGCTTGACCAGTGCACGCTCTGCGGAGGCGAATTAGTATTGCAAAGGAAGGGGGAACCCACAGCAGCCCCTGGCCACAGAAAAGCCCGAGATGGACCACTGCCTTCCCAAGCAAGGTGTGGGGAAGCAGCACAGAGCTGACGCTGTGTTCTCAGTGTCTTGTGTGCTGTCTGAAGCGTCAGCCCCAGAGGCTCCCTGAGCTCAGAGCAGAGGGTAGCAGAAGGGTTCCCGTTGTCAAGGATGGTACTTTGAACGTTTCTTTCTTTCTTATTTCTTATTTATTTATTTTGTTTTTTCGGGACAGGGTTTCTTTGTGCAGCCTTGGCTGTCCTAGAACTCACTCTGTAGACCTGGCTGGCCTCAAACTCACAGAGAGCTTCTCGCTTTTACCTCCCCAGTGCTGGGATTAAAGATGTCAGCCACCACCACCTAGATCTTTCTTTTTAATTATTTTTATTTTATACGTATGAGTGTTTTGTTTGCATGTAGGTAAGTGTACTGGGTATGTGCCTGGTGCCCTGGAGGCCAGAGGAGGGCGCTGGGTCCCCTGGAGCTGGACTTGTGGATGGTTGTGAGCCACCATGTGGGCACCGAAAACTGAATCTGGATCCTACAGGAGCACCAAGTGGGCTTGAGTTCCCCCAAACCCACACCATTCCCAGTTTGTCCCCTCTCCCTCTCCCTCTGTCTCTCTCTGTCTCTGTCTGTCTCTCCCCATCTCTCTCTGTGTCTCTGTGTCTCTCTCTCTCTGTCTCTCTCTCTCTCTCTCCCTCTCTCTCCCTCTCCCTGTCTCTCTCTCTGCACTGTGCTTGTGGATCTGACACACATTCTCAGCTACTGTCCCAGTGCTGGCCCCGCCTGCCTGTTGCCATGTATTCCTCTGTGATGGTCATACACTCTAACCCTCTGGAACTGTGAGCCCCAAATTAAGTGTTTTCTTTTATGATTTCTTGGTCACAGTGTTTTATTACAGCAGTAGAACAATAACTAAGGCACCTTGTGGTCCAGTGCGTCTAGGTTGTAGAATGTGGCAGGGCCAGAGTATCCACCTCTGAGCACCAATTACACATATTTATTTGCACGGCAGAGAGAAAAGTCTCCTCAGGTCCCATATGAGAGCTCCACCATCAGACCCCGAATATAAATAAAAAGGTGGTTCCTAGCCAGTATAGATAACGAGTTAGGACCTTAACACCAGACTCTGCCTGCCTTTCTTTGGACTCTCTCTCTCTACACTGCATCCCCAGGGTCTTACACTCACGTGTGTGGGTCTCCATAGCCACGTCTGCAGCTGGAAGGGACTGAGACCCGGGAGGCCCCTGCCTGGAGAGTGACAGCAGCATTGTTCTGCTGCCTCATATACTCACAGTCGAAAGATCAGCATCTACGTAGCCCAGGCGCTGCTGGGACAGATGCTGGCTTCTCTGTGAGTTATTTCATCCCACGACAGCAAAGCACAGGGGGCCTCAGAATCCTCACAGCAGAGGAGAAAGGATTTCAGTTACTTAAGTGAATGAATAACAGGCAGGATTTTATTAATGCACACACAGTGGCTGCAGTGGCCAGTGTGGCAGGGAGCTAGGTGGCTCCAGTGGACAGTGTGTGGCAGGGAGCTCTGTCACTGCAGTGGACAGTGTGGCAGGGAGCTCGGTGGCTCCAGTGGACAGTGTGGCAGGGAGCTCGGTGGCTCCAGTGGACAGTGTGTGGCAGGGAGCTCTGTGGCTGCAGTGGCCAGTGTGGCAGGGAGCTTGGTGGCTCTCTCTTTGTCTCTCAATTATTAACCCACTTCTATTAAACTATTTATTGCCATGAGGCTGTGGCTTATGCATAATGCTCCAGCATGTTATGTCCTTGGTGGCTACATGGAATCTCTCTGGCAACTCACTCTGTGTACCTCTTCCCAGCATTCCTAGTCTGGTAGTCCTGCCAATACTTCCCGCCTGGCTACTGGCCTGTCAGCCTTTGTACACCAACCCATAAGAGAAACATATATTCACAGCACACGGAAGGGCATCCCCCATCATTTTGTCACTACAACACAGGAAATGAGAGCTTGGAAACTAGATACATTGTGCTTTGGAGGGTAGCCGTGATGACACCTGCCAAGTCATTACTTCCTGTTGCTTGCTGCCTTGGACATGGCGAGCATGAAAGCCACTTTGCTAGTGCAGAATCAATGGACTGATGAGATGTAGTTTCCTGGACAAGGGCTCCGAAGACCATGCTCTGCTTTGTCTGATGTTTTTTGAGACCTCTGAGCGGCTTTTTTGCCCTAAGCTTCCATGAAGGGCTGGCTCTGTGCATGGACCTCACCGGTCCCCTTGCTTTATCTGAGATAATGTCCAGGATCTGCTGCTGCCCTGGCAATGAGTTTCTATGGACACCGGGGCTGCCTGTGTTTCCAGATGATGCTGTTTAGAGAATATCTGGGACCAGCAAGAGAGACGCCAAGCAAGAGCTGAATAGCACACTTGACAGGTCCCAAAGTCTTAACATTTATAACTACAAGGAAAATGACCCACGCATCTTCATTTGGGGAAATGTGTTACACAGCATGGAAATGGGAAGCTGGTCCCTGTAGCAGGACAGAAGCAGCAGGCAGGATGCACCTAGACACCTCCATGGACATCCAATGGGGCATGTGTTGGTTGGCTTTTGGCAGCTTGACGTACACCTAAACATCCTTGGGAGGAGGGAGTCTTAATTGTGAAAATGTCCAAGCTTGCCCATAGACCAGTCTTACAGAGGCATTTTCTTAACTGATGATTGATGCTGGAGGGCTCAGACCATGGTGGACAGGGCTATTCCTGGCGGGTGGTCCTGGGTTGTGCAACAAAGCAGGCTGAGCAAGCCACCAGGAGCAAGCTGCTGAATAGTGTCCCTCAATGGTTCCTCCGTACACTCT
>JANBXA010000429.1:3102500-3197500 GCA_030556225.1 Cricetiscus sungorus
TATGTGGTGTGTGTGTGTGGTGTGTGTGTTTGTTTGTGTGTGTGTGTGTGTGTGTGTGTGTGTGTGTGTGTGTGTGTATCTATGGAAGTTAATCTCAGGTGTCATAACTCATGTAGTGTCACCTTATTTGGGGACAGGTTGTCTCGTCCCAGAGTTCATCACCTAGTCAGGCTGGCCAGGGAGCCCTGGGATCCTTCTGTCTCTGCCTCCCCAGTGTTAGGATTGCAGTGTATCCACCCAGCTCTGTTTTACAGTTTTGGAGATCAAACCTAGGTTCACCCGGTGTGGGAATGCTTCATACTGGCTATCTTTCCCCGGCCCTTGAATAGTTTCCTAAAATAGAGCCTTGTTATGGTCTTGAACTCATAGCAACTGTCCTACTGCAACCCCAAAATGCTGAAATTAAAGGTGCATGCTATCACATCTGGCTTCCTCAGTTAGTGTTTGAAGGGAAATATTAAACGTCATGTACACAGGACAGGTCTGGGGGATTTGGCTATCGTGGCTGAGCTGTGCAGTCTCAGCTGGATCTTGCCTCTTGCAAGCTTTTCTAATGGGGGCAAGCCCAGCAAGTGAACACCATGGTTACCCATCAGTTCCCAGGCCAGTGCCTGTTATAGCCACTCAGCAAGATGCCTGGCAGGGTTGCTGTGGCTGTTGCTAACATTCCCCTGCATTCCTCACCCCACTTCAGGTTTTATTTTTTTGGACTCTGCTAAGCAGCAGGCCTGGCTCTGGGGAAGCCCTCGTTTAGAAGCCTGGTCAACCAGCAACCTCTGTCACTTAGGCCTGTCAGGGGAGGTGGCACTGTCTCCCAGAACTACCTCCTGCCTCTTCAGCCGCGGTGACTCCTCCAGGGTCCCAGGCGAGGCTTCTGTGTGACCAGCCGTCTGCATGCCGGGCAGCACACCCACAGGCTCTCAGGAAGGTCGTCCTCCTGAGTGGGCCTTCTCTGCCACTGCTCCACTTGACATTCACTTCAGGGATGCACTGACCGGTCCACAGATCCTCCAGACGCTCGCCTGCTGTTGGGAGCTCTGGTTCTGCCTCAGGGCGTGATCCTGGCATCTGAGAGGGAAGCGCCAGTCAGAGCCAGCTTGTCCCAGTGGAAGTCCTGTCCCGTTCACTTCCCTCAGTGTTGGCCAGGTGTGGCTTCCCTGTGCATTAACTGAACACCTGAGCTCTTTGGGCCCAGAATATCCAGAAAGCATTGCACCAGGGCCAGGCTTAGGAGCAGTCAAAGAGGGCGTGCCAGCGTGTGAGCAGAATATTGAACGTAACGCCAAGAAGCCCTCCGATTTCTTCGGGGACACAAGAGGCCTTAACGGCCTGGAGCCCAAACAACTTTATCCTTTTGTAAATAGGCAGAAGCTTCTGGAATCCTGAATTCTGTGCCCATAAAGAGAATCTACACACAAGTGTGATTCAATCTCCAGTTTGGCAAGAACCATGCCCCAGGGCCCTGAGCAGTGTCCAGGCTACCCTGCCACCCCAGCATTGGACAAGGCTCCATGTGGCCGATTTCTCCTGGGACACAAGAGGGCTGCCCGGAACCACCACAGCTGCCCATCTTCCCCGCTCCCTCGGTCGTCTCCCTTCTCTGCTCTTGACGTGCAGCAATGTGCACATGTGTGTTACACACGTGGCACATGTGTGTTACACACGTGGCAGGCCAACAGGGTGGACGTCATGGAGCGAGAATGATGTGTGGAAAGGGTTCCCATAGGGTCTGTGCTTCTGAAAGAAATCTGTCTATTTCTATCCACTGGGCTCTGGAAACATACATAGACAGCTCAGACGGTTCCACAAAGCCGTGCACAGCGTGGCATGTGAATGTGAACTGCCCAAGGCCCACGACAGCCCAGATGGCACCAGAGACTGACCCTGAAACCAGACCCCACAACTGCCCGCCAGCCTGCACTCATCCCACACACTCACAGCCCAGAACTCAGTCTTGCACCCGAGTTCTGCACCTCCAGCCTACTGCCACAGCCTGCCTGCACGTACCCCCAGCCTCTCCCAGAGCCTGCACCTCCCTTCCACATCCATCAGCTGCCCTGAGCCATCACCTGCAGCCGGCCCTTCCTCCAGCCTCAGGCTCACTGCAGCTGGCACGGGGTGGGGAGGTCCAGCCTCCTCTGCTCACTCTGCTAGAGCTCAGGCTTGGGTTAATGATGTGAAATGAGCAGCTCTCTGGAAACGGTCAATGGGAGACACTGGTGGCCGGCAGCGTCCCATCACCCATCCGAAGATCAGCTTGTGCTGGCCTAGGAGAGGGCTATCCTGTGTGGATGTCTTAGCTGTCCCCATGTCCCTGGTCACCTGGTGCCTGTCCCCTCTGGTAAACAGAAGCATGTGGTGTCCTAGGTAACAGACGCTTGTTCACACGGCCGTGCTTCTGACGGCAAATGACAGCCCTGCTCAGCTCATCACGGACATTGTGGCTGGTGGGAGGGTGACCTTGACATTTCAGAACTTGCAAATTGCAGAAGGCCCTCAGGGTCACCAAGCTGGTGCTCTTCAATTGCAAGAGCAGAAATTCTGGCTGTGTACAGACTGGGTTGGTCAGGGCTGGTCGGCCTTCCCTGGGGACCTAGACCTCGCCTCACACAGTGTTTATAACATTGCCATATTTATCACACATGACCTTTGTCTATGATCAGCACAAGTCAGGAGAGAACCTGGGTGACCTTACTGACAGCCAGAAATGGGACTAATGTTGCATCACTCCAAAATGACAACAAACAGTAGGAAAAACTGGTCAAAGAAAGTCCCACCTAAAACAAATCTGGCTTGGACAGCAACTCCTTAAACTCTGTGCCAAGCTTTCCACCCAGTGTAACAAGCTTCATGTGTGCCTCTGTGTGGTGTCTTCCTCCCCACGCGCTAAGCTAGCACAGGAGTCAATATCTCACTCCAGGTAGCAAGAAGGGCAGCCATGTCCAAAACAGGGGAGAGCCGCCCTGCCCAGCCCCCAGGAAGCCCAGGGGAGACAATGCAGCCTAGTGTGGTGGGCCACCAGGCTCTGGAGACTTAAGGGCTCAGCCAAGGGCTGCTGGAAGGAGGGACACGGTCTCAGCAGTAGGCCTTGCCAGGGGTGCCTTTCGCATGACTGGAGCAGGACCTGCCATCAGCACATCCAATGCCTCTGCTTTTCTGGAAAATACAAACATCAGTGGTGCAATGCTGCTGCAGGGACCCTCTCACACCTGGCTTGTTCCCCACACCCCACATTCTCATCACTGAGCTTCACAAGCAGTGTGCCCAAGGCCCATGTGGCACCAGATTCAGCTGGAAATGGAAGCATCCCTTCTGTTTTCAAAGTGTTGAATGGCTGCAGCCAGCAATGTGTCTCGTGCCCGCAGCCATAAAGCCCAGAAAAGAAATAAGTTGGCTGCGATAACGTCCATGGTGTATTCTAACTCAGAAATGTCAGTGTCCATCCAACCATACTAGCGGGCTTCATAAACAAGGTTACAGCTGTAAGACAGAACGCCATCGAGCGCGGTGTGGGGGAAGAGGACAATGGGGGTGTTGTGTTCACGACATCGGGAACGGCAAACAGATGACCAAATGCTGCTTTCCGTGGAGTACCGATTGTTAAAAGGGAAGAGGCTGCCACGTTGGTGCTAGCTCAGGCTTTAACTCAGAACCAGCGCTTGCAAATTTATGGCAGCTACTTTTCGAAGCACAGATGCAGGTGAGGATCATTTCTTTTCCCTCTTAGTACATTTGAGTGTCTAAACTTCCCATAATAAACAAATAGTGTGCTTATAATCAAAACTCGGCATTCAAGGCATTACAAAGCTGTCAAGCTGTGTAACAAAATTGATTTTATTACCAGCAGAAACCGACAGTGATTGCTAGCCTCACTGTTATGACAAAACACACAGAACATGAAATTTATCATTTTGACTGTTTCAAAGCATACAATTCAGTGGTATTAACTATATTCGCATATCTAATCACAGCGGCTGGCCACGAAGTTCCGGAACGTTCTCATCACTATGAAAGGAAATGGAGAACCATGAAAATAGTTACAATATGTTGCCCAAGCACCCCGGTCCACAGAGATGATTAGTCCAGTTTTGTTGCGCGCCTACCTAGGCCAGCAAGGAAACATGCAACCACACTCTTCTTCATGCAGTTTATTCAGGATCCTTGTACATCAGCTTACCCTGCTTCTCTCATCAGCTTCCGCTTCTCCCAGATCCAGCAAGCAATCATGGCATTACTTCTCCTCTGTGTAACCCTCATCCTGCAGATACACCATAAGGCAATGAGACTGAGTAGGATAAGCATCCCTCCCAGGGCGGGCACCCATTCCCACCCATTCTTTCAGATGATTCGTGGCTTGGGTGATCCATGCAGACAGTCCCTCAGCAACGGAGATATCGACCCGGGTGGAATTCACATTCACGATAGAGAGCCTCAGGTTGTGCATCAACTTATCGAAGTCGCCAGACCAATTACCTAAAAGATACTGTGAGAGCTGTTTAGACATATTGGCTGCTAAAGAATAATTCTGGTAGGATACTGTGGTCACGTACAAACCGGTCATCTTCCATTCACAGCCCAGCTCTGCCGACTGCCACAGAGCATTGACCTGTTCCTGAACAAGATCAATGCTTTGATTCAGTACCAATTGCTACTAAAAAACCTAGTAAAAACTTGAGCCGAGTGTCTAATTGGCATGGGCTTTGGGAATACCGACAGGATTCCCCACCGCTGATCCACTTTCATCTCATCAATCAGCATCACCATCATCAGCATCAGGTGAATCAACCTGCAATGTGCCCTAATATGTTGAATGTAAAAGGGCTGTAAACGCGTCCTAAGTAACTCTTGCAGCTGTATTATACATGGCTGAATAGGGCTATTTACCTTTACCTTCCCCGCCACCTGTGGCATGACACAGTCCTTATTTATCTTAGCCCTTAAATAATTAATGACATTACCCAGCTGGACCTTTTCTGAGACAAGCTGTTTTATCAAGGGCATGGCCGTATCAGGGTCTCCAAATACCTTCCCAGCTGCCTCCACCATTCTGGCCACAAAATCAGAAAACTTTTCAACAGCCTTGCAGCATTTTTGATCCTCTAGGCAGCTGCAAACAAGTTTCCAAATAGGCCTTGTCCCTGACTTCAATGTTCCCTGTGTCCAGGCAAAATCTAGATCCTTCCCAAGTTTGTCCCAGCAGCTGGTAGTTACATTGCCCGAGATGGCAAACCAGGGAGCCACTGTCTCAACTTCCCTAAGAAATCTTTCTAATGTGCTTTTCTTTAGTTTCAACCCTTTTATTTCCTTTGTATCTTTAAAAAGATTGCTCGTGTCATTAATCAGTTATAACCAAGCCCACTTAAATGAAAACAAACATTTATAAACAATATTTGGGAATTTGGGCGTCGTTCTTTCCAAACTACTTCCTGCTGGTAGGGGGTTCTGTCATGGGGGATCCTAAGAAGATGCACAAATCTTGGCTGTAGACATTGCTTTAGGGGTCTTGCTTGATCAAACCACATTAGTCTGGAAGTAATCCACAGCTTTTCATTTTTTGTGGAAACAAAAATAGAAATCCTTTTCCCCAGTAACTTGTCCTTAAGCTTAAATTTTGGAGTCAAAGAATTTTTAAAATATATAAATTGAATTAACCCAGCAGCATTTCTTTTATCAGTAGTTGTTATTTTCTCAGCAATCAAATAATTTAAAGACAGCAGAATTGCGTATAGTATCCAAAATTCCTCTGTGCTTTCCATCTTTACGTGGCTTGTTTATTATTCTATTTCTTCTACTTCTATTTTTACATATTTACATGCATACAGGGTTTCTCTGTATAACTTTTATCTGTCCTGGAATTCCCTCTGTACACCAGGTTTACTTTGAAACCACAGAGATCTGTTTGCCTCTGCCTCCCGAGTGCTGGGATTAATGGCGTGCACCACCACACCCATCCATTCTATTTCATTTTTTCTTTTTTAAACCTTAGTCCAAACCTGGAACTTCATCGCTCCTTACCGGAGACCTTATCACCTCTTTACCGAGGGCCTTAGCTTGGTCCCAACATACCTGTGACTTTCCAGTCCACTGCCCTGACTGCAGGAAGTTCTGAGCTGTTCACCCACGGAGAGGTTCCCTGTACGGACCACCACTTGTTGCAGAGAAGTTCCCCGTACAGGCCACCACTTGTTGCGCGCCTACCTAGGCCGGCAATTATTATGACTGCCATCTTAGTGGGTTAAAAATTGCCTCGTGCTACTGTAGTTTGGACTTGTATTTACCACATTAAATCAGTATTGAAAACTTGTTCCTGTGGGTTTTGTCCACTTGTGTCTCTCCTGTAGAAAAAGGTTTACTCAAGCTTTTTGCCCATTTCCAAGTTGTGTTGGTCTCTTCTTCAGTCACGAGTGCTCTTTGTATATTATGGAGCTAGATCCTCATCAGTGGGATTGCAAATGCTTCCCCATTTTGTGGATTATCTTTACATATGTAGATAACACTCTTGAATGCAGAAAATATTTCAAGGATGATGAAGTGCAGTTAGAAAGCCTTGATTTTGTTGTTTGTTTGTTTGTTTGTTTTCATTTAAAATCTAATACATGTTTCCTTAAACTCTGGCTTATGACTCCTCTGGAGTGACTTAACTGATGTGAGTTGATGAACATCTTGGCAACAGAACAAACTGTCTGCACAGTGACCCAAGCTCGCAATGAACCCGGGGTGTTTTGATACTGACTTCGCCCAGCCTCGCTTCCTAACACATTTGGTGGACTTTGCAGTCCACGTGCCATCATGCCCCACATGCCACACAATGAACCCTGCCTGGAATTGCTCCACTCAGATCCCAGACCCTTGCTATGTAGCACAGTGTGTTTGCTGAACATAAAAACTTCTCTGCTTTCGTAGAAACAGAACAGCTCAAGAGTGGAAGCAAAGACCGTTCATTTCCCACTGACACCCTCACCTTTGAGTTACATTGTGTTAGAAGTTTGGTTTTAAAAGTTACTCATGCGAGGGCTGGAGGGATAGCTCAGCAGTTAGGAGCACCCACTGCTCCTGGCGAGGATGGGAGTTTAATTCCCAGAACTCTGGCTGCAGGGATGTCACCATCCTCCTCCTGCAGGCACTGCACTCATGTGCTCATGTGTATGCACACAAGCAACTCCTGCACAAACATAAATACACAGAAAATGAAAACACTGCTTGAGTTGCTAATTTGAGTTCCACTACCCGCATCACCAAAAAAAAAAAAAAAAAAAAAAAAAAGTGATTAAATGAATTTTGCTTGGGGTTAGAACAAAATTTCAAAAAATGTTGAAATGCCTGTAAAGACATACCTGGCATCTTGTATTGTGCATTTATTTATGCAAAGAGACTTTTTCAGCACTGCTGCTTCTAAAATCAAAGTCCTGTTAAATTCTGAAAAGTGCCGAAGAAGACACCCTAGGTGCTTCGATATTAAATATTCAGTCACGTTTAATTCTTTGTAGATATAAATAATCAGGTCCATTTTACTAATACACAAACTTGCACTCTTCTTTCTGAAGTGGCTAGATGGTGTGTGACAGAGATTACTTTTAAATAAGTCCCTGTTTGGTTCGCCGGCAGGAAACGCTCAGTGTGTGTCACTCTCTACATCTCTCAGCCAAGCCCAGATCTCACCAACCTAGACTTGACGGCCAACTTGCTTTGGGGATCCTCTGCCTAAGCCTCTCGAGGACAGAGCTATGGACAGACACTGCTCCTGCCTCCTGTTGGCGCCTGGTGGGTACAGCGCTGGCCCTCATTCTTCCTTTTTTCAAACCTTATCTATTTTGCTTTGCGTTTGTGTGTATGAGGGTGTCGGATCCCCTGGAACTGGAGTTGTGGGCAGTGGTGAATTGAACTCGGGTCCTCTGGAAGAGCAGCCATTGCTGTTAGGCACTGAGCGCAGTCTCTGTAGCTGCCTGGCCTTCACTGCTGCACGAGAGCGCTTTAACCACTTAGCTGCCTCCTCACAGCGGGCTGCTACTCAGCCACAGGGTTTGATCTGATCCTTCTTTCCCGATTCCTTACTGTCCTGTACGAACACCTCAATCGTGCTCATCCCGGACACCTGAACACACACCTGGGATCTCCTTCTCCTTAAGCCCTCTTTGCTTCCTCCCAGCAGCATCCTAGACGCCAACTCAGGAGTCTTTCCTCTCCTGATTCACTTCACAGCTGTGTTGCCTTTGGAAATGGGTTTCCTCTTTAGTTCCCTTTGGACGCTTCGTTGCGTTGGTGTGGAGACATGTCTGAGGCTGTGTGCTAACAGGCTTTGCTGGAAGACTTCTTTAGGTCCTCTGTGTATGAGATTTTATTGTTTATGGACAGAAATGTTTCCACTCTTTCTTGTTTAATGTGTATATATTTTTTTTTAATTTTTTTTTTTTTTTTTTTTTTTTGCCAGATTTCTCTGGCTGGGAATTATAGTCGAGAACTCAAAAACCAAACAACAAGCAAACAAACAAAACTCGCCCAAAGTGAGTATTTCTAATCCATCCCTCCCTGTGATCGGAACCCCCCTTCCCCAACACTGGTTGTTGATGGTGTGTTTTTCACCAACAACTGTGCTGTGTGGGACACGTTCTGTTTGCCTTCATACTGACCTTTGACCCATCCAGCTCTGCCTGCGGATGGGCGGTTTCTCCCACCAATCAAACACGGCTCCTCTTGGTGGTCAGCGTCACTGGATTTAGAAATGAACAGGGGTCAGGGAAGTATGGCTTCGTCTGTGTGTGTGGGCAATGTCCTGCTGCACGCTGGGGTCCCTGCCGAGTATCCCAGTACCCTTTGCTCCGGCTCCTGGCACACTGAGCTATGCCATAGCAGACTGTCCCCACTGTGAGGAAACGATTCTCTCAAACCCTCAGCTAGAATTAAGCCTTAGGTTACTTCTCTTCGGGTATTGGGTCACAGTAATTTGTGAACACCAGCTTTTCCTACCAGTTCCCTGAAGCCTGGACATAAATGGAGTTTTATTGTAATTTCAATCTCTATTTTGTTGGACCTGTTTCAGTTAACAAAAAAAAAATTACCTCATTTAGTAAAAATAAAACAAACACAAATAAAATAGGAAACATTTATGCTTCTGGAGCTGGAAGAGACATGAGTGGGTGTCCAGCCCCACGGGCCAAAAGGCACCCTCTGCAAGGCCACAGCCACATGTCAGCCCTTTCTGTCCTCACTGCTGCCAGGGTTTACTCTACTGATGACCAGACTACCCTGCAATACCTGTGCTGTTTACAGTCCAGTGTGGAAATAGCCTGTCCTCAGCACCACAAGCAAGGCACAGTGACAGACTCTCCTGTGTGGGCTGATCCTCAGAGTTCTCACTTCCCAAAGGTCCTCCACTGCCCCCGTGACCACTGCCTCCCATGGCCGCTGCCCCCTGTGACCGCTACCCCCCCATGGCCGCTGCCCCCTGTGACCGCTACCCCCCCATGGCCGCTGCCCCCTGTGACCGCTACCCCCCCATGGCCGCTGCCTCCCCTGTGACCGCTGCCTCCCCTGTGACCGCTGCCTACCCGTGGCCACTGCCCCCCATGGCCACTGCCCCCCCATGGCCACTGCCCCCCATGGCCACTGCCCCCCCATGGCCATTGCCCCCCCCATGGCCACTGCCCCCCCACGGCCACTGCCCCCCCATGGCCACTGCCCCCACAGCCGCCGCCCCCCCCACGGCCGCTGCCTCCCTGTGACCGCTGCCTCCCCCGTGGCCACTGCCCCCCATGGCCACTGCCCCCCCCCACGGCCGCCGCCCCCCATGGCCACTGCCCCCCACGGCCACTGCCCCCCATGGCCACTGCCCCCCCCATGGCCACTGCCCCCCCATGGCCACTGCCCCCCCATGGCCATTGCCCCCCCATGGCCACTGCCCCCCCACGGCCACTGCCCCCCCATGGCCACTGCCCCCACAGCCGCCGCCCCCCCACGGCCGCTGCCTCCCCTGTGACCGCTGCCTCCCCCGTGGCCACTGCCCCCCATGGCCACTGCCCCCCACAGCCGCCGCCCCCCCACGGCCGCTGCCTCCCTGTGACCGCTGCCTCCCCGTGGCCACTGCCCCCCATGGCCACTGCCCCCCCACGGCCGCCGCCCCCCATGGCCACTGCCCCCCACGGCCACTGCCCCCCATGGCCACTGCCCCCGTGGCCACTGCCCCCCCATGGCCGCCGCCCCCCCATGGCCACTGCCCCCCACGGCCACTGCCCCCCACGGCCGCCGCCCCCATGGCCGCCGCCCCCCATGGCCGCCGCCCCCCACGGCCACTGCCCCCCATGGCCACTGCCCCCCCGTGGCCACTGCCCCCCCATGGCCGCCGCCCCCACGGCCACTGCCCCCCACGGCCGCCGCCCCCACGGCCGCCGCCCCCATGGCCGCCGCCCCCCATGGCCACTGCCCCCCACGGCCACTGCCCCCCACGGCCGCCGCCCCCCATGGCCGCCGCCCCCCACGGCCACTGCCCCCCCACGGCCGCCGCCACCTTCTATCACCACTTCCTCTAACTGAATCAATGTGGTCAGTGTGGCTTTCTGTCTGTCTCACGCTGCTCCTGATGGTAGAAAATCCCTTCTCATCAGTCCAATCATCTCTTTTTTCTGCTCAAAGGCAACTCTTCGAAGCTTGTTTTAAGCCTGCAGCTGCAGTGGAGTTTCTGGGAAGCCACATTTCAGTATATAAGGACGACTTCCTACAAAATAAGTGTTCACCTCGCCACCTAGCCAATTGCACAAAAGAATCTATGCCTCTTGTCAAAGTGGAACCCAATAAAGACACAGCTCTCAAAGAGGAGCTGGCAGCGCACCAGGAAACAGTGTTTACAGTGGCAGGCTCCCCAGGGACCAGTTCTCAGCTCTGGAGTCACGGCCAAGCCACTTGAATTGCCTCCGTCCTAGCTTGTTTCTCTGTAAAATAGATATGACAACAGGCCTACCAGGACTGATCGCTGCCTGAACTAAATGGGACAACAGGCAACTGTCATCACTACATGTAGAGTGCCCTGAATGTCAGTGAGGCAGCGGGTAGATGAGGAGCCGGCAGCAGCAGCTGACGTGGTGCCCACCCACCAGACTTCCCTTAAGTAAGAGCAGGCGCCCATACCACCTGCCTCCCAGCTGTAACTCCTTCCTGCATACTCAGAATTCACATATACCTATTCATTCAGCAAATGTCACGTGTGTGTGTGTGTGTGTGTGTGTGTGTGTGTGTGCATGCTGTGTTTTTGTATGTGTGTGCATGTGTATTTGGGTGTCTGTGTGTGTGTGTGTGTGTGTGTGTGCATGCTGTGTTTTTGTATGTGTGTGCATGTGTATTTGGGTGTCTGTGTATGTGTGTATATGCATGTGTGTTTGTGTGTGTATGAGCATGTGTGTATGTATGTATGTGTATGCATATGTGTTCAGGTGTGTGTGTGTAATATGCATGTGCGTTTGTGTGTGTGTATGTTTGTGTATGTGTATATGTGTGTATGCTCAGGTTCTTTCACTGAACCCCAGGTTAGAGGTTCAGCTAGTCTGGCTGGCCAGGGAGTCCTTGAGACCCTCTTTTCTCTGCTCCCAACCCTGGACACAGGAGATCCAAACTTGGTTCTTCATTCTGTGAAAAAAGTGATTTACCCACTGATCCACGTCCCCAGTCACTCTGCATATGCCTACTAAGTGATCACTGCCAGGGACCCTCCTAGGTCCCGATGACATGATCATGAAATCTGACTGGCTGCGTAGAGCTGGGTGAGCAGATGTACTGCTCTAGTAGCCAGTTTGGGGCAATGTGTCTCACCACAGCCCCTTGCCCTCTACAGAAACGTCCATGCACAGCATGAACAGGAATGAATGTGACCAACTGAATCTCTTTACAAAACAGACTCTAAAGTAAGCTCGAGATCGATACCTTACAAACTTCTAGAGTCCAATAGAAAGATGAGTAAATATAAGGCGTTGGGGAGCACTCGCATGGGATGGATTCCTGGGGTGAGGCTTCTCAGGAAGGCAACATCTAGCAACTAGAACAGGAGGGAGCTGAGAATGGAGGGTAGGAACAACCTTCTAAGTGGAGGGCAGACTGTAGGAAGGGCAGAACGCAAATACATCAAAGTAGAGAAGCAGAGATAGAGAAAGAGAGAGGGAGCTAGGAGAGACCTAGAAAAGGAGAGAGATGTGGAGAGACAGAGAGGACAGAGATGTGGAGAGACAGAGAGGAGAGAGATGTGGAGAGACAGAGAGGAGAGAGATGGGGAGAGACAGAGAAGACAGAGATGGGGAGAGACACAGAGGAGAGAGATGTGGAGAGACAGAGAGGAGAGAGATGTGGAGAGACAGAGAGGACAGAGATGTGCAGAGACAGAGAGGAGAGAGATGTGGAGAGACAGAGAGGAGAGAGATGGGGAGAGACAGAGAGGAGAGAGATGTGGAGAGATGGAGAGGAGAGAGATGGGGAGAGACGGAGAGGAGAGAGAAGAGGAGACACAGAGGAGAGAGATGGGGAGAGACAGAGAGGAGAGAGATGTGGAGAGACGGAGAGGAAGAGAAATGGGGAGAGACAGAGAGGAGAGAGACGGGGAGAGACAGAGAAGGAGAGACATGGGGAGAGACGGAGAGGAGAGAGACGGGGAGAGACAGAGAAGGAGAGACATGGGGAGAGACGGAGAAGGAGAGAGATGAGGAGAGACAGAGAGGAGAGAGATGGGGAGAGACGGAGAAGGATAGTGCTCCTGCAGAGCTGGATGCAGCCGTAGTTCTGGCAGAATGGACAGTGCTGAGCCAAAATAGGGGAAGTCATGCATCGGCAGGTGCAGAAGAGCGCGGGGATGGCTGAGCAGTTTGGGGTCAGGCCCACGGGCAGCAGGGCATGCTTGAGGGACTGAGGTGAGGCATGATAAGATGAGCTCAGCATTTCTGGTTATCTAGAGGATAATAGCATTATGGACTAGCAAGCATGGAGGTGGAGAGCCAGCTGGGAAGGCCAGGAGGAAGAAAAGTCTGGATAGATCGTGTAAAGGGGAGAGGGTCGTTTAAGAGGCAATGGTCAGCAGATGGGTTGGAATATGTGAGGGGACAGGAGAGAGGTTTCTTCTTGCTGAGCTACCCACCCAGTTCCGCAGCTGCCTCAGAGCCCCCAAATAAACGCACAAGACTTACATTAATTATGAAACTGTTGACCGATGACTAGCATTTCTTATTGGCTAGCTCTGTCTTAATTATTAGCCCATTCCTATCAATCCATGTATTACCATGAGGCTGTGGCTTACCTGGCTGTGCCCAGATGGTGTGACTCCTCTGGCAGCCTACATGATGACTGCTCAACGGCAGAGAAGAGAGCAATTTCCTGTTTGTCCCTGCTTATATCCTGATTCTGCCCAGCTACGTCACTTCCTGGGATCACAGGATGCCTCCTCTCTGCCTATACTTCCCAGAATCCTCCTTGTCTCCAAGTCCTACCTATCATCCTGCCTGGACAGTCAGTGCTTTATTCATCAACCAGTAAGACAAACACATATACAGAAGAACATTCCCCATCAGTTTCTGCTTAGACAGCAGCCTGTGCTCCAAGCTCGCTTGGTCTTTGTGACTTTTGGTCCTGCCTCTCTGATTCCTCTTCCGGTGGACATTCACAGGGACCCCACATCTGATGTGGGTCAGAATGGTCACTTACAGCAGTGCCCAAAGCCTAGAATCGTCCTTGCTGAACCCCACAAATGCTCGACTACAGGAGGGTGCCTTCTGTACGTCCTCTAAGTGGGAGCCATCTTAAGTGAAACTAGGAGGTGATAGGTTAAAAACCTTAAACAAGAAACATCAGATACTCAAGGAAATTCCACTCATAGCACCGACATACATACTTTCCAGTGCAGTAATTCCATACTGCACACTGTGCACACTTTCAGTGTTTCAGTACCGCCACAGGCTGAAACACACGCGCGAGCACACACACACACACACACACACACACACACACACACACACACGCATACATTAAAAGTGACAACAGGGGCTGGAGAGATGGCTCAGAGGTTAAGAGCACTGGCTGCTCTTCCAGAGGTCCTGAGTTCAGTTCCCAGCACCCACATGGTGGCTCACGGCCTTCTGTAGTGACATCTAGTGCTCTCTTCTGGCCTGCAGGCAAACATGCAGATAGAACACAAAATGCATAATAAAGAAATGAATATTAAAAATCAAATTAACATTTTTTTAAAAAAGTGATGACAGCTACCTTGGTTATTTGTGAACAACTTCTATGCAGGTTGAATCTGACTCGATCAGGAAAATTAACAAAAACCTGTGCAGAGCCCTTATGCCAGAAGAAAAGAGAGACTTCAGCATGGGAGGTTGGCTTTCTCCCTAAGGTCCTCCAAGCCATTTAAATGTAAGCACTCTCCCTCTCTCTACCTCTCCTTCCCCAGTTCTTTCCCCACCTTTTTCCCACCTCTCCATGCACACCCAATATATAGAAATACACACACACACACACACATTTGCACATATACATACGTGTATATATACGGCACTATCCTATTTTCTCAGCATTTAAAACTAATTTAATTTCAAGCTATTGACAGCTTAACTCTGCTCTCAAAGACGGTGACAGAGAGAAAATCGCACTAGAAAAGATTCTGCAGGTGGCAATTCTACCATCAGGAACTCCCGTGTCTCGATCCAGCCCTGTGCTGTATTGTCTTAATGGAATTCATGCTGGGTGTAGACAGCAAAAAGTCAAGTAAGATTTTATTCTCGTGGTAAGCTGGTTCTGATGTATGACATTCATACACGGCTAAATAAATACAGTATCCTGGGGAAATAAATCCAAATTTGAAGTTGGAAAGGGCAGTCATATTTCTTGAATATGCTGAATGTCAGCCTCTTGATGGGGAAAAAAATAACACAATAGCTGTGACTGTATACACAGGTCCATTCCGGTGTCTCTGGCGTGTGCTCCTGAGTTTAATTTGTTGAATCTTGTGTTTTCCATCTCTGGTGCCTGGTGGCATTTATTATGCTCCCCTAAAACTGCAGCTCGGGAAAGCACCAGAAAGGTCACTGTTTCCTGGTTATGTTTTTAAAAGGAGGACATGTTCCTCTATAAAAGGCAGTCCTCCATGTGCTCTGTTACTGAAATTGAAGTGAATCTAGATTCTGCCCCCAGAATCCCGACTCATCTCTGAGCCCCCGCCCCCGACCACGCCCCACTGCACCTGTGAAATGAGGACTGGTTTGCCTCCCACTTAAATCTGTTGAAGCAAATATTGTGCCAGGTCTCAGAGTGACTCAAGTCCCCCCAGACCCTCTGTTGAACATGAGCTAAAAGGCGCCTGGTAGAAGAGAGGCCTAAGTCTCCGGCATTAGCCCGGGATTCCCTGGATTTAAAAATGAAAGAAACCATGTATCTTTCTCCTGGTTTGCTGGGTTTTGTTACAGTAGCCAATTCTGCCAGCCCTTCCAGCATGGAGCTTAGCCCCCACCAGCCACGGGGGCTGTTGGCTTTTCAGTTTGGAATCTGGTGAGATGATGTCAGGCCTACTGTTCAGTCCAGTCTTGTGTGAGATGTCACTCATCCCGAGCATGGAGGGTGAGGCTTGTCAGTCAGCCAGTCTCACTGAAAATGGAGCATGGAAGGAATGGGTGTTTTGTAGGGTAGCTTGCAGCTTGGATGGGGTGGGGTTGATGGAGACAGGACAGGCCTTTGCTCTGGTATAGCAGCATTCCAGAGACTTCCAACCAGGCCTGTAAGGTGTGCATCGAGCTGGGGGGGGGTGCTTAAAAGGGACAGGCTCAGGTACAGATACAGCCTCGGTATCCCGAACTCCCAGCAGAGACGAGGATTGCCAGATGACACTGCTTGCCTCTGAAGCTTGTCCACTTGTGGTTTTCCAGCACCATAGTTCCTTCCACGAGGCTTTGCTCTTTATCAGGCCAAGGGTCTTGACACCACTGTCACCTGTTCTCATGGCCTCTCGAGCTCAAGGACCTACCGTGGTGGTGCCTATCCCATCATTCAGTGTACAAAGCCAGAAGGGTTTGTACCACCTTGGAGAAGGAATCGGTTCACAAACAGGTTTGTTCATTGAAACGGTAACCATGGTGTTTAGATTTTTAGAAACTGAGTGCTGTCGTATAAATGGGCCCAAACCGGAGAAGAGCAGGATGCCAGAACCTCAGACCTGCCTCCAGCCACCAAGGCAACCACAGTCGCAGCGCAACACCGAGCATGCCCCAATTTTTACCTTGATCCCACGGAGCACCGCCCAGAGAATCATAGCGTCCCCATGGTGCACTGCTCTCAGAACCAACGCTTTCCCAAAGTGCATTGCTCTGCGAACCACAGCCTTTCCATAGAACACTCTCATAGAAACACGCTGCTCCCATGACACACGGCCCAGAGGAACAGTGTTCCCATGATTCGCTGCACCAAGGACAACAATGTCCCCGCAGTATCCCATGGCACATCGTTCACAGACCCACAGTGCTCCCATGATGCAACGTTCTGGGAATCAAATTCTTCCCATGATGCACTGCTCGGGAAACCAGTGTTTCCGCAGTGCACTGTTCAGAGAACCACAGTGCTCCCATGATGCAATGCTCTGGGAACAAAATCCGTCCCATGAGACATTGCTCTGAGAACCGCCTCATTCCCATGATGCCGGGGATGAGTCCCTGCATGAGTTTGTGTAACTGTGCCTCCTCTGGCGTGCATCAAGCCTGGAGTGGCAGCCCACCTTCCTGAGATGCTCCGCCTCCACAGATAGGTAGAAGACAGAACTCTGAGTGTGGCAGGCAGCACCGGGGTAAAGCCAGCAGCTTAAGAGCAGCCTTTTCTTGGGTCTTCAAACTGTTGCCATAGAGCCTGCTGCAGCCAGTGGTCCTTGGACAGCAAATCTCACTCTGGGTCAGCTAATTCTTGGTGAATTAGCTCCTTGGTGATCACAGCCAACAGGCATGATAAGAGGTTTTTCTTTTTTCCTTTCCCATGCATGGGCTGTAGAGAGCAAACTCAAGGAATAGCAGAGATATCATAAGACCTAGAGTAATGGCCGCCTTCCTCCAAAATGCCAAAGCCCTCCGAGAACTGTGGGTCTGAGGGATGCTCTGTTCCTCTGGGAACAACACCAGATAGCTGCAAACATCGGTGCTTTGTTCTCCAGGTCAAGGCTGCTTGCCAGGCACCTTTGTCCTCCAGGCAGAGCATTGCCAAGACCACAGTAGCTCCAAGCCTGCACTGCGTGATTATCTCACAAATCTGTGGCCCTTGTAGCCTGGGGACTTGGATTCCTAGTCTAGGCCCTGAGTGGATACAGGGACCAATGCCTTCATTTCTGTGACCTAAGGAAGTTGCTCTCCATGAGTGCACTGAGCAAAGCCAGGCCTGCTGTAGGCACACATTCCTATTCCTGAAGTGAGGTAGGGCTCAGGTAAGCAGGGGACACTGGACGAGGTTCATAGGGACCATCTTTTTTTCACATGTTCCGGGGTCTCAAAAGACTGGGGACCTTCAGTGCCTCACTGGGCCACCCCAGCCCTGCTCTGGGCTAGGACTTCACCACACATGTATCAGGAACAGAATGGATGCTGGTCTATTTCTGCTGTGCCGCCCAAGTATTCCCCTGAAGTCACACTACAGACCCTCACTGTGATGCAAATGAAGAGTTTGGGGTATCAGGGAGAGGGGCTCTGTGGATTTAGTCAAGTGTCTGAACACTCCCTCATCTCTGTGTGGTATGGGGTGATGCTGTCCACGTGGCCCTTGTCCCATTCTGAAAACCTTGCTTCCATCATCAAGATACTGTCAAGATGGACATCCATGTTACCTGGCTGGGCAGAAGTCCCCTAGGACAGACTTGGAAGCTCAGATGACAGACGCCACCTCTCCTGGCATGCCAGGGCATATGGTCAATTTTCTAGTGAGCTAAAATTCACATCATGTAAAATTGATACCAACATGACCCCCTGGTAGTAGCATGGATATCAACATGGCCACAGGTGACACACAGACCATTGACATCAACATGGCCTCCAGAAATAATATGGATCGTGGACATCAGCATGGTCTAGGTGGCAACATGGACCACAGATACCAATATGGCCTCTGGCAGCAGGGACCATGGGCATCTACAAGGCCTCCAACAGTAACATGGACCACAGTGGAGTCCTGGTCTGTGCTACCACTGACTGTTATGGACAGGGGAGCTTCTTTTGCAACACTATTGGCAACTGCAGACTCACAACTGAGAATAAGAGACATAGACGGACTCTGACAATCCCCAACCCCCAAGAAGAGACAGTCTAGACAGGAAGCCGTGGAAGGGAGTCCTTACAAACTGATAAGGATGCTGAAGCACAGCTCCTCACAGTTGATGGCGTTTGGTGGAGGGGGCAGGGCTCAGATAGCTAAGGGGCTGGCCACTGGGAGTTTGACCATGCTACAGTGAGTATTTGGCCAACATAAATTGGACTTGATATATTATTTATTTCTTTTGGGGGGGTGGCACAGGGGTGGGAAGTTGGACCTTGGAGAAAAGGAAAGCAAGTATGATTGGGGTGCATTGTGTGGAATTCCAAAATAATCAATAAAAATATTAGGTGGAAAAAGAAAAGTGTACAGTTGAATGCATTTAGAACTTTACAAAGGAGTGCCACATGCCTCTATGTAGCAGCAAATATTTGTTACTCCAAAAGGAAACCCCACTTCTCTTAGTAGCCACTCCCAGCCCCACATCAGCACCTAGAAGCTTAGCCTGCTTTCTGTCTCCTTCATTTTTTCTGTCTTGATGTTTCCTGCTCTCCTGGTCTGAATGTGAAGTACTTCCCACAGAGTCATGTTTGAGCCAGTGCTGTGGGAGCTTTGGAATATGCCTGATGCCCAGCTGGTCGACACAGGAGGCTTCCAGGGTAACAACCTCTTCGCTATCTGCTCAGGCAGAATGGAAGGAGCTGTAAGCACAGACTCTGGCCAGCCTGGACTGGGCTGTTCACTGCTTTCCCACCACAATGAGTTTTACCCCCTGACACCTTGGGCCAAATAAAACCCAGGCTTCCTTAGGTTGACTGTTAGGATTTTGTCACAGCAACAGAAATGTAACTAATATGTGTACCCATGAGGCCATAGGTTAGGCGACCTTTTGTTTGACTACCTCGTCTCAGCATATTATTTACGGATTAACTGCAATATTCCTTATTGTCCTGATGGCTGAATACTATTCCACTCTTCCTTAAAATATGCAGGAGGCAAGAGGACCTCATGAGAAAACACTGACTCAGAATTCCACAAAGCTTTGCTTTCCTGTCATCTTGGGCCCACTGCCCTGTGTCAGAGGGATGCAGAGGGATGTGTGGCCTTCCTGGAGATGTTTAACTACAGTAGGGCTTGTTATTTCCATCAATCAAAAAAGAATAATAGCCTCACTCAATGCAATGAATTTAAAAACAAATATCATCAGATTGTCTGGCATAGAACCAAGAATTATACAATAGCTAGCAATTTGCCCCTCCCCTTCCAGAGATTACTTCTCGCTTCTACCCTTAGTAACAGGGAACCCAGCTCTGTACAATGGCTGTGATGCATATGTAAGTTGATTTTTGAAGGAATCCAGCCATGTTTTATCTTTATTAAGTAAAGAAGGCTTAAGAAGACACACTCTTGATATTGATAAAGGAAGTCTACTCCTGGATTCTTGTTCAGCTGTTGATTAAACACTTTCCCAAAGTATCTGGCATTCCTCCACACCAACCAGACAGATGATGGCACACTGTACCTGCGAAGTTAAGGAAGGAGTTCTAGACCCTGATCCTCGGGGTCACAGCCATCACCATGTCAACCAGAGCAGCTGTGAATAAGGAAACACCTCTGGTCCCCTCAAAGAAGACTGGGGTGGTTGTTACTGCGCCTGAGATTCCAGCCAGTCCTTCTGTCTCCTCAACCACTACATGTGGCCATGGAAGGTGGTGGGACTTTTAAAGGGTGAGGAGTTAACTGAAGAAGGATGCCATCTATATAGCATCTGGGAGGTGTCATTCATGCTGGAGTGGAATTTTCCGGGAGGGAACAGCTGCTTAGGGGTCACCAGTGCTCTACAAGGAAGCAAACAGCCTCATCCATTCACCAAGCTTGTCCAGGAGAGAACCCTTCCTTTGGTCTGTTGGTGACCTGACTATTGTGAGTAGATGTTCATTGCCATTTCTTACATAGCATATAGTATCACACACTTGGTCAATGCCTCAGCACATATCAGATGACCTCTTCAACTATGAGCCTGGAAAGTAAAAAAAGAATGAAGGGGTCTGATTCCCCATGGGCTCCAAAGGAACCTTCTACAGCCTCCCACCCCACGAGAAAATTGAAACACTATTTGAAGCAGAAAATGTGTCTGGAAGTTATAGGTGTAAATGTTAACTGACTGAAGTCTGTCAAACCAGAGTCTGACTTCCTCCAGAAACTGGGAGCCAGAGCCTCTCTCTCCCTCTCACTCCATCTCAAGGGAGCTCTTGACATCCTACAGAGCAAGTGTCCCTCATCTGTAAGCTGGCAGGATATTTTTTAAAAAGATTTTCATCTCAATGAGACAGAGAATGGACTAAGAAATGATAAAAGTTTATAATCTAAGGTTGACTCCCACAGGAAGTAGAGGTGAGGGGCTGTACAGCCAGGGAGAAGCTTGCCCAGTGTTCTGCTAAGCTGAGAGTCCATGCACATCTGATTAAGGGGACCTGAGATACTTTTGCTAACCCAGAGACTGTTCTAGAAATGTGCTTGCCAAGATTTAATGATAGGGCACTTCTTCAAAAAATGATACGATCAAAATGTTTAATTTCCTGACAGTCCTCCACAAGACAGAGTGAAGAGAGCAAAAAACCATTCCATTTCCAGAGATGAGATGTAGTTAATGCTACACGTTCTGGCCACGAGAGGCTGTGTGGATTTCAGGTGTGAAAGCATTTCCAAAGGTTGGTGGGTGGGATAAATAAATAAGCATGACTTTGTTATGAGAGTCAGAGCCCCCCAACCTCCTGGCCTCAAGAGGAGGCCAGTCAGGTCGTGTTGGCCACACTCTCCACACTATCAAGTACTAATTCCCAGGGATAGGTGTGTGGCAGTCCGCCTGGACTTCAGAGCTCTGTCTACAGCTGCAGGAAGAGGGGCAGAATGCACGCAGTGATGGACTCCCTACTGATTTCAAGTAATTGGGCCCGTTCCCCTCTTCCTCCCTCTCCTCTTCCCAACATCCCCCTTTTCCTCTCCCAGTTAGCCTTACTTCTACTTTAATGTCTACTTTATACACATACAAAACCTGTTTAGTCCAAGATCCCCAGATGAAAGTAAGCATGGACTTCTACACAAGTATCCACTCACCGCTGTGTTCTTTCAGATGGTATAATTTCATTTTTTTCATGGCTGCATAAAAGTCCATGGCAGATATGTAGATTTTCTTTATCCATTCATCTATTGGTGGGAAGACACAGTGATTGTTTTACCTCAGTTATTGTGTACAGAACCTCTGATGGTCATGGACACACAATTAACTCAGTTATTGTGAACAGACCTCTGATGACCATGGACACACAATTAACCCAGTTATTGTGAACAGAACCTCTGATGACCATGGACACACAATTAACCCAGTTATTGTGTGTTACCAGCAGTTTTCAGCCAGCCTGGTCTCACTGCCACATCAGCTCCAAAGTAACATGGAGAGACTCTTATTAGTTATAAAGCTGTTAGCCAATGGCTAGAGCTTCTTATTGGCTGTCTCTGTCTTAGCTATTAACTCATTTATATCAATCTACGTGTTTCCAAGATGTCTTATCTTACTGGAGAGAGGTTCCAGATCTCTTCTCTCAGGTCCTACATCTTGACTCCTTTCTACTACATCTCCTAGAATCCTCCTTGTCTCCTAGTCCCACCTATCTTGCTTGCTATTGGCCAACAGGGCTTTATTCATTAACCAATAAGAGAAACATATACAGAATGACATCTCTCATCAATTGTGAACAGAAGGTAAGATGATCATGGACACACAATTAACTCAGTTATTGTGAACAGAATCTAAGATGGCGAATGGGAGATTTCATTCTGTAAATATGTTTCTTGTATTGGTTAATGAATAAAGCCCTGTTGGCCAATAGGAAAGCAAGATAGGCAGGGCTAGGAGGCTAGGAGGAGCAAGGAGAAAGTTGTTAGGAGGAGTCAACATGTAGAGACCAGAGAGAACAGAGAACCAGAGCCAGGCCGCCCGGTAAGATGAGCCACGTGGAAATACTTAGAATAGTAGAAATGGGTTAATCATTAAGACAAAGCTAGCTGATAAGAAATGGTAGTAACTGGCCAACAGAATTATATCAAATACAGTGTCTCTGTGTATTATTATTGGGGGCTGGCGTGGCTGTGGGCCCAGTGGGCTGGCAGAAAACAACTAGCTACAGTTGGTGCCATGACCATGGACACACAAGTTCCTCTGTGCTGAGTCAATTGTCTTTCAGACACAGCCCCACAAGTTGTAAAGATGAGCCATATGTTAGCTCCATATTTAGCTTTAAAAAAATACTTAGTTCAATTTTATTGGTTCTGAGAGAATGTCATACAATGTGATTTGATCATATTCATCCCCTTCCCTAACTCCTCTCAGATCTACTCTCTTCTAGCTACCCAACTCTCTGTCATTTTTAAATACTCTTATACTCATTTTAAATACTCATATACTCTTAGATGTGTGGCCTTGAACTGAAATGTGGCCCAACTACCAGAAGCCACACTTTTAGAGAAAATGGACTGTGTTCTTTGTAGGTGTTGATTGACAAGAGCGCCTCAGCAAGTGGTGGGACATCCTGCTCACCTCCTGCTCTGTGCTGGGATTTTGTCTGGCTTGAGCTTGTAGGATCCTTTGCATGCTGTTATAACCACCGTGAGTTCTTATGTGTGACTGAGCTGTGATACACAGAAAACCCTGGTTCCTTGTAGTGCTGCACCACCTTTGGCTCTTACACACACACACACACACACACAGTGATTGTTAAGCCTCCAGGGGAGGAGTGTGGTATGCATGTTCCATTTAGAGCTGAGCATTCCATAGTCTTCTATTCGCCATAACTTGGCCGGCTGTAGCTCTCTGTGCTAATTCCATCTTTTACAGAAAAAGGTCTCTCTGGTGTGGTGTTAAAAGAGGCATTTGTCTACATATGTAACAATAGAGTTGGCTTAATACTTTGTCCATTTAGCAGAATAACAGTAATAAGTTTTCCCCTAAGGCCTATGACCTGCCTACCCATGGCTTTTTGACCATAATTTATTTACGTTTTTAGAAAGCTCTATGCTGATCCCATAGTGGATAGATGGATTTAGATTCCCATTGATATCTCAGTTGGAATTTACTATTTGGGAACTTCATGATCTTGACCACATCTACCCCTGATTTCCTCCCACCCACTTGCTCTCATCCCCAACACATCCCCTTTCAACTTCTTTTCCTCTACTTTCCATAAGTCCCATGGAGGGCAGTCATTGTTGCCCACATGTACATGGATGTGGGGTGATCCACCTTAGTATGAGCAGTCCACCAATGCCTCCCAGGACAATGACCCTCTCTCCATTGCCACCACCAATTGCCAGCAGCTCCTCAGATACAAGTGAGGCCTCACAAGCTCCGCCCCTATCCATGCTGGAGTGCCAACTGGCTTCATCTTCTACAGATCATGTGCCGATAACCACATACACTGTGAGCTCCTGGGTGTAACAGCCACACCACGTCTATAGGGCATGGTTTAACAGCCTCCCTGCTCTTCTAAGATGTTGCCAGAGCCTTGGGAAGATGGGTTCATAAAAATTTTCCCTTGAGAGCTGAACATTGGCATACTCTCATTGATTCTAATAGGAGCAGCAGCTTGGCCAATGCCCCAGGCTCACAGTGGTGCTGAGACCAGGCTGAGCACCAGAGCCACCTCCTAGATTTGTGTCCAGCTCCTACCCAGAGCCTGGGCTACAGATGTGTCCTTTCAAAGTGCAGTGACAGTCACACTGTCTGCAGTATATATGGTTTCTATTTGCTGCTTGAAGGATGACATTTGGGATCCAAAGCCCTGTTCCCCGTTTCCCTGTCTCTGTCCCTTTTTGTTCCAGAGGCAGAGCTGTTGGCAGTGGGAATGCATACACAACTCTGCAGATAAACCGCAGTGTTTTGGAATCCGTGATATTTGTCTAGAGTCAAACCTACTGGATCGAAGCTGGCTTGTCCCCAGTTCCCAGGGAATTGCTAAAGGAAATACGACAGGGTTTCTGAGCTATATCCTCAATCTGCAGAAGACCTCCACATCTTCCAGACTTCTTTAGGAACCATTCAAACTCTTGCTGGATTTCTACAGGAAGTATGAAGTTAAATATCATGTTTTCCCCCAGGACAATGTGGTGTCTACAGCCCCTTGAATTGGTACTTTACATGGGAATATTTCATAATTTAAAACTCTGCCATCTGAGCAGGCTAGAAATCATGCCATCTGGGGGCTCATCATGTCCCAATTGCTCCATCCTTAGCAGAACATGCCACTGCTCAGTTAATGTCCCTCTCTCTTCTCTCTCTTTCCTGCAGACATCTTGGAAATACCAATGGCATCCTCAGCACACTGAAGGGGAGTGTTCTGAGTCTCCTTCATCGTCTTCAGTTCTGCCGAGCCGTCTTCCACCTCCCATCAAGGGACCCGTCGTGACGCCACCCAACACTTCCCTCAGGTGGGCCCTTCAGCCTCTGTAACAGCACGCTTTCCTCTCACAGACTACTGCCTATGGCAGCTCCTCATACTTCTCTGCTTCTATTCACTTTCCCCCTCTCTGTAGAGCCAACAGCCACTCCACAGCCAGGTAAAGAATGACACAGCTGCGTGGTCATCAGGTCTGGAGACTGGGCACCCAGGCAGTTTGCACTGGAGGTCTCTCATGGGGTCTCCCAGTGTAGCCTGTGTCTCCATCTTGTCTCTTGGTGATGGCAGGCTGGAGGATAGAGGAGGAACAGCTCCCAATGGAAGCACATACTGCCTCATTTGCTGAGCCCGTGATCATGCCTATAAGTCTTGAGATGCATTTGCCAGGGTGAGTTTCTCAAAGGACGAAAGCCAAAGAGATCCTTCTAGTATCCTGGTAATCTTCAGAACACCACAGAACCTGTCAGTTTGTCAATACCGAATAATAGCTCAATACCCAGTGTCACACATAAACACCCATCTGGATCCTATTTTGTTGATAGTAAAAGGCTGCTGACTTAGAGCAATCTTGTCAAGAACCACAAGGACATGGTCTGGGAAGGCGCTGCTGTTGATTATTCACAAAAGGCCATAAGCCAGCCACTCACTGTGCATCTGGGTTACTTCAGATGCTGTGGAGTCAGAGATGTGGGGTAGCACAGGAAGGAGGAGAGAGCCTGCCTGAGACAGCACAGAGAGACCGGAGACAGGGAGAGTCATGAGACATGGGAGGAGTCCCACTCCAGGAGTCTGGGTGAAGCCTCATGCTATCTAAGAAACGAGAACTCTAAGACAATTCACTAGCCGTGCTTCAAATAGCCTGCCTCCCAAACACAGAAGGGCCGATCTGCAGGAATCTCATCAGAACCCTGTTACACGGACAGGACACACCCTAACACCCGTACTGCTCCAGTGGCAAATGTTTTCACTCTGTCAGATTACCTGACCCTGACCCTGACCCTGACCCTGACCCTGACCCTGCCTCCGCCCACGGCACCTCCAGAGCCACTGTCCTCTATGAGAGCAAGAGAAAGGGGAAGTTTCTCAACACCCCTTTAAGAAATATTAGCAAGCCAGGCAGTGATGGCACATGCCTTTAATACTCTGGAGGCAGAGGCAGGCAGAGCTCTGTGAGTTTGAGGCCAGCCTGGTCTACAGAGTGAGTTCCAGGGCAGGCTCCAAAAACACAGAGAAACCCTGTCTCGAAGCAAAACAAGACCAAAACCAAACAAGCAAACAACAAACAAACAAACAAACAAAAGCCAACAACAAAAGAAATATTAGCAACGTGAAAACTGCTCAAATGGCCCACGCTGTTAAAGTTAAGACACTTATTTGTGACTCTCCCCTAAGAAAACAACACCAGTGGGTGAGGATTTTTCTTTAATATGTTTCCACACATATTAAAAATGTCTCTTAAAGATGGTAAGATGGCTCAGCCAGTTTAAAAAGAAAAATGCTTATGGTCAAGGCTGGCAGCCTGATTTTGATCTCTGGATCCCACTTTCAGAAGAGAGAATTGACCCTTGTAAGCTGTCCCTGATTTCTACACATACACACCTACACTCACACATGCACACCTACATTTACACATGCACACCTACACTCACACACATACCTACACTCACACACACCTACATTCACACATGCACACCTACATTTACACATGCACACCTACACTCACACACACACCTACACTCACACATGCACACCTACACTCACACACACACCTACACTCACACAGGCACACCTACACTCACACACATACCTACACTCACACATGCACACCTACATTTACACACACCTACACTCACACAGGCACACCTACATTTACACACACACCTACATTCACACATGCACACCTACATTTACACACACACCTACACTCACACATGCAACCTACATTTACACACGCACACCTACACTCACACACACACCTACACTCACACAGGCACACCTACATTTACACATGCACACCTACATTTACACACACACCTACACTCACACACACCTACATTTTCACACACACCTACACTCACACAGGCACACCTACATTTACACACACACCTACACTCACACATGCACACCTACATTTACACACACACCTACACTCACACATAAACACCTACATTTACACACACACCTACACTCACACATAAACACCTACACTCACACACGCACACCTACATTTACACACACACCTACACTCACACATGCACACCACACACAGAATGAAAATGAACAAAACTTAAAATGTTTTCAAATGTCCTTCGATAAACTTCTTTGCAGAGTATGTGCCCTTTCTTGGCTCTGATCTTTCCTCATCACTCCAAGTCTGCGGCATGCACGGTAGCACCGAAGTCTTTTCTGTGTCACAACCATGACTCCTGTGTCGAAGTCCTTGAGACTAAGGGAGCTTCTAGGTGTCTAGAGTTGGCCCTGTGCTGCTGGGTCTCTGCCACTATTGATGGGGCGTGGGGCTTGGAGCATCAGAGAGTGGACTCTGAGAAAGGGAAGGGGTTTGCAAACACAAATTAGTGTGCACTTCCTACGGTTATAAAATAAAGAGCAAAATCAAACAAGGGCTTTTGCAGACTTGGTTGTTTTGTAAATACAGTGCAGGAGATGACTGAGCGGGAAGCCAAGGCTTCCAGGGACACGGTGCCTTCTGTGATTTAGCATCATCCACGGTCATGTTTGGTAATATCAAGTAACAAGAATAAAAAAATAAATAAAACCAGGCCAAATGCTATTATAGGAGCCCAGAGACATATACTCGGAAACCTTAATTGATATTAAAACACATATTTTTTTAAAGAAAAGTTACAGCAGTGACCTTCACATGTGGTGACATTAGAATGTCACAGGGTCAGGGATAAGCACAGATATTTGTAAGTTCCACAGAAGTAATTGTAATTTTACAGATCAAATTATGTTCCATACAAAACACTCATGATGTTTGGGCACTTCAGAGCAGATGAACATAATAGAATTGGTGTTTAATATTTAATAGTAAACACATTACCATATACTTCCTAATGCTTTTCACTATGTAGCCTTTTGATATGTAAATGCATTTTTTTTCCTAAGCATAGGGAGCATTCATTGTATGCCTGGCATCCAACTTAGAAAAATTAACCAAGGCTTCTAGATCAATCCTATTTGTAAGAAGAAATTAGCCAGATAGAGCAGAAAACTGTAGAAATATTTTGAATATAAGCATTAGTTTTCCTTTGTAACAGTGCTTGGTCTACATTGGTGAGCAACCATGAAGACCAGCCAGGGAGACAGAAGGTTAAACTGGGGTCTGCGCATCCTGCAGGGCCTGCCACTCACTTAGCAGACGCTTCAGAGCAGGGTTCTAGGCTGCCAACCTCGGTTCACAGGAATTCACACAGTGGGCATCTGGGCTTTGCCTGGGGGCGGCCTTCCTTTCTACACCCAGAGCAATAGCACTTTCTAGGCTGGCTGGTGGGGGAAGAGAGTGATTCAGGGTGGTTCCTGTCGCGAAAGCATGATGATCTGAGTTCTGGTCCCCAAAACCAGGTGTGCTGACATGTGTTCCCAACCTCGGTGCTGGGAAGATGGAAAGAGAAGGCTCCTGGAGCTCACCGGCCAGCCAGCTACTCCATATGGCACACTCTAGGCCGTGGAATGGTCCTGGTCCAAACAAGATGGACAGCACCCATGCAACAATGCTGAAGTTGCCTTCTGACTTCCACGTGGCCGCAAGGCACTTTCATCATTTTGCACATGCAAATACACGCAGGTACTTTTATTGTTACACACACACACACTTGCACATATACACACACATACTTTTGTCATCACACACATGCACACACAAGCACATACATGCACCTTTATTGTTTTGCATGCATGCACACATATGCAAACATATGCACTTTTATCATTTTACACACACATACACACGTCTCCCTCTGAAGGCTGCACACAAACCACGGCACCAAACACACTTCAGGCAGTCCAGACACACTCTTCACTTTGGCTCCTAACTTCCCAGCTAGGGTCCATCCCTGAGCCCGGGAGGCCTGCTGGATTCTTGAGTCTCAGCTAGGGCAACACCAGGAAAAACACGGCTTGGTGACCCAGCCCTCATTACTGAGCACAGCAAACCTGGTTTCAGTTCTGACCGTGGGCCCTGAAGTTGCCCTTTTTCCTGCCCTTCTGAAGCCTGGTGCGTTGGGCGAGAAAAGTCGGATATCGTGAGACCCGGGGCAGCATGGAGGAAAGGCTCTTAATCAGAGCTGTAATGTCTCTCCCACACCTCTGTGACAGAAGAGCCCACTGAGGCCTCTCCCTCCCACACAGATCCCTGGGCATTCGATATGAGGAGGTAACTTAGCACAGTCAATGCAAAGTCTGTGAAAGGGCTGGCACGGCGCCTAAATCCGTGCAGTAGGCGCACGGAGGCACCTGTGAGGAAGTACTGCACACCGTTAGGGCAAGGGTAGAAGCCACCTGCTCAGCCCTCAGAGCTCCCTGCACGCCACCCAAGTTGTACAATCAAAACTCCTTAGCTTTCATTTTTTTCCTCTGTAAAGTAATAAAACACCACTTACCCAATAAAGCAGCGGCTCTCAAGCTGCCTAATACGGCCGCCCTTTAATGCGGCTCCTCGTGTTGTGTTGTGGTGACCCCGATCATAAAATTATTTTCATTGCTACTTCACAACTGTAACTTTGCTACAGCTAAGGGCTGAATTATAAATGCTGGTGCTTTCTGATGGTCGTAGGCGACCCCTGCGGAAGGGCCCTTTGATCCCCAAAGTGGCTGCCACCTACAGGTTGCGAACCACTGCTATAAGGGTAATTTGTTATGTTGAAGTTATTTCAAGATTTAAAAGGTAACACGGGGCTGGAGAGATGACTGCCAGCAATGCACCTTTCAGCACGGCCTAAGACTGGCAAGATGGGAAGGATCAGACTAACCCCATGTGAGTGACTGCGACTGCAAACCAACCCCCCATGCGAGTGACTGCAAACCAACCCCCCATCTGAGTGACTGCAAACCAACCCCCCATGCGAGTGACTGCAAACCAACCCCCCATGCGAGTGACTGCAAACCAACCCCCCATGTGAGTGACTGCAAACCAACCCCCCATGTGAAGACTGCAAACCAACCCCCATGTGAGTACTGCAAACCAACCCCCAATCTGAGTGACTGCAAACCAACCCCCCATGTGAGTGACTGCAAACCAACCCCCCATGTGAGTGACTGCAAACCAACCCCCCATGTGAGGACTGCAAACCAACCCCCATGTGAGTACTGCAAACCAACCCCCAATCTGAGTGACTGCAAACCAACCCCCCATGCGAGTGACTGCAAACCAACCCCCATGTGAGTACTGCAAACCAACCCCCCATCTGAGTGACTGCAAACCAACCCCCCATCTGAGAGACTGCATGCGGAAAACAGGCCAGCCTGACAACATCAGAAGTTACAGCTGTTCATAGAACTGAACACCACTAGGCATGTGTAGAACCCCACACGTATTGTCTAAAACACAAAGAAATCATCTCACAGAGACCCGTAAAGGACAGACAGGAGGTGGCTGGTTGACAAGTCCTCCAATCATGGTAAAGAAGCACAAGGGGCTTCACAGTGTGAGAAATGGGACATCCAGGGGCTCAGGTGACCGGTGACCTAAGATGCGTTAAAGCAGGAGAGGTTCACATGGAAGGAAAAGTCACTGGACAAGACAGTGGGCAGAAGGGAAGAATAGAGAGGGAGGAGGGGAGAGGAAGAGAGGGGGAAAGGGGGTGGGGGAGATGTGGAGGGGTGATGGGAGATGTTATTCTGTATACATGTTTCTCATACTGGTTAATAAAGCTCTGTGGCCAATGAGATAGCAAGATAGGCGGGGCTAGGAGACAAGGAGGAGAGAGGAAGTGGGAAGGAGGAGTCGAGAGGTAGCCCAGGGAAGAAGCAGGACGCCCGCCGCGGCTCCCCATAAGATGACCACGTGGAAATACTTAGATAAGTAGAAATGGGTTAATAATTAAGGCAGAGCTAGCCCATAAACAATAATGGTAACTGGCCAACAGGATTGTATCAAATACAGAGTCTCTGAGTGTTATTTGGGGCTGATGCGGCTGAGGGCACAGACTGGCGGGTTGGCGGGCTGGCGGAAACATACACGCTACAGAGGGGGAGAAGGGAGAGGGGGGAAAAAAGGAGGGGAAGAGGGAGACGAGGAGAGGGGGGGGAAGAAGGGGGAGGGGAAGAAAGGGAGGAGGAGGGAGAGAGGAGGAGGGGGAAGGGGGAGAAAGGGAGGGGGAGGGGGAGAGGGGGAAGGGTTGATGTGACAGTGGTCCCAGCAAGGCAGGAATAAAGGAGACACACACACCTCACAAATGACTGGGGTTAGGGCTAGGGTTAGGGTTAGGGTTAGGGTTAGGGTTAGGGTTAGGGTTAGGGTTAGGGTTGGGGGTAGCAGAGGGAAAGTAAATATCTTCCCTAGGCTGCAAAGGAATTCCCCATCCCAGAAACACACAGACACCTTAAGCAGGAGGGCACAAGAGGAGAGAGACCAGGCAAAGCCCTGGGTGATGCTGCAGGAAATCCTCACCAGGAAGATCACTGAAGCCACCAGGGGAGAGGGATGCATGGCACCCAGGGAGAAAGAGGCTGTGGGATGCAAAACAAAACAGAAAACAGCAAAAACTTCCAGTGAGAAACCACAGGCCTGAAAGATCCCGGCAACTGGGGCCAAATGAGCATAGAATCTAACAGCATCTCCAGAAGACACAGTTAAAGAAAGTCCCCCACACAAAGACCAGTAGAATGTTCTAGCAGATCAAAACTGAAAGATAACAGAAGCTGTGGGTCAGTTGGTAGAGCTTGCCTCACGGTGTGAAACCCCAGGGGAAGGAGAAAATGTAGAAGTAACAGTCCCCCGAGTTTCTAAATCGCATGAAAACTTTAAATGTAAGCTGTTAGGTCAGTAAACCCCAAGCCGAAGAGACCCAGATAAGCATGTGGCTCTTAAGCTGCTCAACACCACAGAGAGGGAAAACACGAAAGCCAGTCCCAGAACAAAGCAACATTACCCACCTAGGACCGAGGAGTCTTCTCCACAGAGGAGCAGAGCCGAGGCCATGCGGAGGTGTCCCCACTCAGGAAAAGAAAAAGTCAGAACGTTTCAAGAATGCCAATGAAACAAAAATGGTTTTGAATATGAAAAGGCTGACTGGATTTTCCTGAGAAGACTCTCCCTATACAATAAATTCTTTAAGCAGGAGGGAGGGGGGAATGATGGGAAGAGGAAACATGGATTTAGGCAAAAACTGAAGGCCATCAGAAGTGATAAATGTGAAGAAATATGAAATATCCCCCACTGCAGAGACCTTTTAAAAATGATTATCCATTTAGGCAAAAGTAACAAGGAAAAAAGCTGTGTGCAACATATGTTACAAACTCCGGGCCATGTTCCTACTGTAATGACCTGCCTGGGAAGTGATAGCCACTTAAAGGTCAACTGTGACCAATTAATTTAGTGTCCTATAAATACAAAGAAGCTGCCATCATTTGCTTCTTATTACTGTGATAAGACCCTGACCAAAAGCAGCTTTGGGAGGGAAGGGTTTACTTGGCTTGCAGGTTATAGCTCACCATTGAGGGGGTCAAGGCAGGAACCTGGAGACAGGCGCTCATGCAGAGGCCGTGGAGGAACCATGCTTCCTGGCTTGCTCAGCCACCTCTCATAAACAACCCAGATCTGTGTGACCGTGGCTGGCACCATCCACAACCGGATGCCATATCAACTTGTTACGAGCACGTTTTTCCCCACCGCCGGTCTGGTCCCGCCACCACGCCAGCCCTCAATAACACGCAGAGACTCTGTATTGATACAATGCTGTTGGCCAGTTACTATCATTGTTTATCGGCTAGCTCTGTCTTAATGATTAACCCATTTACTATTCTAAGTATTTCCACGTGGTCATCTTACCAGCCAGAGCGGTACTGGTCTCTCCATGCTGACTCCTCCTAACTACTTCCTCTTCCTCCTTGTCTCCTAGCCCCGCCTATCTTGCTTTTCTATTGGCCAACAGGGCTTTATTCATTAACCAGTATGAGAAATGTATTTACAGAATGAAATCTCCCATCATCAACTAGCAATCAAGGAGACACCCACAGTCACACACACACACACACACACACACACACACACACAGTGTTGTATATATGGTCTACAGTAACTTAAGGAGGCCTGTGAAGGTCCTGCCTGCATAGCAATGCCTCTGGGTAGCAGAGTGCAGCTGTGAAGGTCAGCAGAGGGTCACAGGCAGCCTTTGGTTTTCCCAAACAAACAACTTTGATTGGCCCAGTCAAATTTTTAGATAGATAGGTAGGTAGATAGATAAATAGATAGATAGATAGATAGATAGATAGATAGGCAGGCAGATAGACGGATAGATGGACAGATGGATGCTAGCTAGATAGGAGACTGTGGGTAAAAGTGAGATAGGGTGACAGGACAGAGAGTACATTCCTGTTTCAGGGAGTCGGTGCTGGAGAAATGTCCCTCTATGGACCTGACTTCTCCATGTCAAGCCTGTGGTGACAGTGGAGCTGACTTGTGTCGCCAGGGGCACATGCATGGGTGGATACATGTGTCTATGTCACACACAGCCACCGAGATGGAGAGGTTTGCATCTGAGGGGTTGGCCCAGGGGTACTTCATTAAAACCGTGTGCACAGCCAGACCCCACCCAGGCCTCCTCCTTGCTGCCCCTGCCTCTTCTTCATTGTTTATCTCACTCCTAATTAACTTCTATATGTTTATGCCTGGTTTGTGTTTCTGTGTAAAATGTATGAACCTGGAGTGCGAGGTCAATGGGCTTCTCTCCTGTTGAGTACCTGTGGACTCCATAACTTCCGTGTGACAGTGATAGGGGCTACACTGGTATGCAGCCCTCTGAGATATGCTGGCTCAGAGTCCTTCAAGTGCCAGGGGAGATACAGCTAGCCAATGGTCTATCATACCATCCTTCTGAAGAGTGAGATCCGAGGTGGGCAGAGCATCCCGGGAAGCCCCGAATCATGCTTGCCTATACTGTGCTGGCCAGACAGTGAGTCCCAAACAGCAGGTGTCTAGGAAGAGGAAGGAGCAGGTGCACCATGGCGGCTACAGGGGCCACAGCACCACCTGCCTGGGGCTTTCCTGTGCTTATTTGCACATAGTGAACTGAGCCCTTCAACTAATAATCAGTTCTGTTTGGATCAGATCGGCATATGGCCCAGAACTGACTGTTGGAAGCCAGGCTCCAGCAGACAAAGAAATCCCAGCTTAACAGCCATCTGTTATAAAGGCAGGGCTGGCTGCTGACCCGAGGGTAACTCTGTCCTCATGCAGACATTCACAGACAGCTGCTGGAAGGTGGGAGCAGGAGAGGGCCATTCTGCTCTACCGTCTGAAGGCTCACGGTCAGCTGCATGCTAGGCAATTGCAGTGCACACCGCAGGACTTCCTCTCCAGGTAGACCAGGATCTCAGACTAAGAGGAGCTCAGCATAATTTTCTGGGGCAGGGGTTGGGGTAAGGCTATGTGGGTGGGGCCATGTGGGAAGGGCCCTGCAGGTGAGGCTGTGTGGGCTTTAAGAACTCTGGACAGGTACAGTTGGATTGAAAGCAGAAGGCCGACATTGGGAATGAATGAGTGGGCAGTCTGAAGTTACTTTGGACTCTACCAAAGAACTCATTTCATGGACAAAGAGTTTGCACCCAGTGCTCAAAAGCTCCCAACGGCCTTCCTGTGGATTTGGCGAAGTGTCTTCTGCGCTACTTACAGGGCAGGAAAGACACAGTCATGGGCCAAATCCACAGCTAAAGTTTCTAGGAAGCAATGTTTTCTAGAGGGATCTGGGGACCCGCAGATGACTCTGCCTAAACAGACAGTGAAATGCCATGCTGACTTTAGGTTTACAGGTACTTTGGGGGGCTGACCTCTCACTCCCTGGCATAATCCATCTCCTCCCCATAGGGAAGCTTAAGCACGCCGTAATATGAGAGTCTAGGTCCCAGTGTGTGGCTGTCTAAATTCTAGCCGCTAAGCTCCATGCAGGTGTGTGGAGGGTGTCTACCTGCCTTCCAGCAAATGGTCCCAAAGTGTAAATGATCAGATGTGGGAAAGTCAATAATTCAAGCTCAGCTGACTTGAATTGAAGGGGTGTGTGGTGGCCAAGGGTAGTTGGGGAGGATTCAGCAGTGGTGGGTGGGGCATGGAAGTGTACTATGGGTGCACAGAAAGACAGCACATCCTATCCTTCTACAGGACGGCCAAACAGCAAAACATCAAAATAAAAATAATCTCCTAGTTTAATCTTCCTGTTCTTTCTCATGGTAAAATATTCTGACAGAAGCAAGTTAAGGGAGACAGGGTTTATTTTACCTTACAGTTCAAAGGTAACAAAAGGACCACCTCAGGGCCTACTCTGTGTCTAGTCCTGGGTCACAGAAGGATGCAAGAGGGTCCAGGTCAGGTCAGTGAGAGCAGAGACAGACCCAGGGCACTCCTTAAAAAGCCCAGCTCTGCCTTCGTCTTTTTCCGCCATTATTTTCAAGTTGTGACGAGACCATTTGAACATCTCTATGACTTGCTGGAAACATGGTAATGCGTGGTAAATAAGAATGTGGAAAACAATAGGCTGATGGGTGTTTATTTGGGGAGAAATCACTTACAACAGAAACAGATGACTGCTGTAGGTTCCCATCCCAAGGATGCCTCCAATGCTCTCTGTCTCCAACCAGGAAGTAAGAGAGTGAGCTGGGGTCCAGGATCCCAGACCTAGTCCCCCAGGTCACACCCACACCTGTCCCCACACCCCAGGTGGGCATGGTCAGTGCAACAGGTGCAGGCAGGGTGGATATTTCACTATAACATGGATCTTCCAAGAGAGAAATACAAAGAGAGGTGAGACCGTTTCACTGAACCTGGTGCCTGGTTCCTAAGAAATAAGCTATTCTTTCAAAAATTCAACCCAGGGCTGGAGCTGGCTCAGGGTTTAGTTGAGCATACTTAGGTCTTTGGCAGAGGATGTGGAGCTCTGTTCCCAGCACTCATGTCAGGTGGCTGACAACCACCCACCATTCCAGATTACCCCTGTGAATCTGACACCTTCTTCTGGCCTTCTCAGACATTCTAATGCACACACACACAGGCACGCACACAGGCACACACACACACACACACACACACACACACACACACACACACACGCACGCATGCACGCGCACACACACACACACACACGCACACACACACACACATGCACGCACGCATGCACGCGCACACACACACTATTAAACTAAAACCAAAGTATGCAGTGTAAGAAGCATGCTCTTTACCGCAGATCTTGTACCTCACCCCTGCAGATTCCTTCTCCATGTTATTCATACTAAAGAAAGGGTATACACTGCCTGTCAATCACACATGCAAACGTCTCCTCCCTCAGTGTCCATTGTCCCTGTGACACTTGAGGCCCACAGACCAAGGGAAGCCGACTTCACCTTGCACTCATTAGATCATCAGTAGGTGAGGTTGAATAAGTATCTGGGTTTCAATCATCTGCAACCTGTGCAAGTTACCAGGATGGCAGTAAAGACCCTGTGTGCACAAGGAGGATGCTCTGGGTATTCACCTGCAGGATGTGGGTGGTTTAGCTGTCACGGGACAGCCACAGTAGGAGCTGTGGTCACTCCTTATCTCTCCCATTCTGGAAGCAATAGTCATCAACTCTGGACATCAAGTCTCCCTGCCTGCACTTTAGTGACTTGCCTCAGATACACTTGCCAGCCCTCAGGTATAGTATCAGGTCTACATTTCCCACAGATGTTGACAGAGAGGGAGGAATGTGGTCACCACAGCAAACAGCCCAATAAAATTGACTGAGGCAGAATGCAGCCAGTGGTACGCTCATGTCTCCAGTGAATCTGGAATCTTCCTGGACAGGTTCTGAAGTCACCATCTACAGGACCATCCAAGGCTGCCTCCACTTGAACTGTAGGGGAAGACACAGTGCAAACAGACACTCGGAGCGCTTGACCATGCAGAGCTGTCCTGTAACCACAGCTGCCCTGCCATGGCTCCCTCTCTCCCAGACACAGCACCATGAGCAGCTGGCATGCACCACAGGGAGTGAGGACGGCCACCCCTTCCTTCCAGCCCTATGGGGCATCTGCAAGGGTAGAGCTGCCTCCTCATTCATTGCCTAAACTCCCAGGTGTTGGCTCTGGACGGCAAGGTCACAAAACCTTCAGCACGTAGGAGACATGTCCTTGTGGCACCTCCTCAAAGACATATCAGATGCAGCACAGAAAACTCCAGCTCCAGCAGTGAGCAGACATGACCTCCGACAGAGCAAAGGGGGAGAGCTCATGAGGAGGAGGCCTCCTGCTTTCTGCATGCCCACGACCTGGGAAGAGGCGTAGCTCTAGGGGCCATCCAGGAAACAGAAGTTCAATCAGCACAACACCCCTCCCCAACTGTCTGATGACATCTCTAAGCACTGTCAAATGTTTGGATCACTGTGGTAGAGGCGGAGGGTCACGCCGGCATAGATACCAAGGCAGCTACTTTGGAAATGGGCAGCACTTCCCAGGGCTCTACAAATGTTCCATAGCTGAGTGAGTTCAAGATCTGTATACACAGGCAAACATATACATAGACCACACACATACACATGTGAACATGTACACAGACTACACACACGTACACTCATAAACATACATACCTGCACAGACCACACACCAGCATACACACATGCATATTTATTTATACACACTTATATACATGTATACAGGCCACACACAAAATATACACATGTACACACAGCACACAAATGTATGTACATACATATACACAGGCCACACACATACACACATGAACATGTATACAGACTACATACAACATACAAGCATGCACACAGACTATACACACACCATTGCAGATATGTATACACATTAGCACACACACAGACCACACACAAATATGCACACATATATTGCACTATATGGTTCTACTTCTGGTCAAGATATTTCAGTTCTGCCTCTGATTTAGAGAATTGCATATATATATATATATATATATATATATATATATATATATATATATATATTTACAAATTTGAGGTCATTGTCTTTATGGTGAACATTGGTTTAGAGATTGCTTAAATTATATTGAGGAAGTTTCAGTCAGTAAGCAACTATATTCTGAGAATTACAGATTATAGTTATCCATGCTTCTTGTACCTAATGAAGCTATCAGATTTCATATGTGCTCAGAGATGTACACAACATAAATATTTTATCCTCAGACACTTCAAAGACCTACAGAACATGGCATTTATGTTGACATGAGACACTGTTGCTCTCGACAGCATTGGGCTATTCCCAAGAGTATGATGGGCACTGATGACACCCGATTTTGGAGTTAATTTTCTCCTTGGCTACTGGCCTTTTGGGCAAAGAACTGTCCCCACCTTGACTGATGACTTTGGACACGCTGTCCTAACTGGGATAGCAGGAGATGAACATAAAGAGACTGCTGAACCTTGCCAAGTTAAGGTAAGCCAGTCTTTCACTTTTCCTGCTTCTGAGATGGTCTGTCAGATAGTCTACACCTTTGCCAAAGTTAGTTGCCCCAACATTATGTGAGACCTTGGGTGTCTGTCCAGGTAGCCTGCAGTTTCTGTCATTTCTTGCATCTTTAGGAAGTCTCACACTTACACTTCCTACTTACCCTGGTAATGTTATTTTCCTTCTCAGGCCTTTGATGAGGTTGAAGATTAGATAGTCACGGCTAGTATTCTCTCTTATCTTAGATAGACATATTAGGTAAAAGACTTAGACTTTTCAGAACAGGACAGCAATCAGAGTAATCTGTCATATGCCTTTACCCTGGGACTGGACATTTAGTATGTGTTTGTTCCTTAATGTTGCTCTTGCTGTCTGTAGGTCTTAATTTGTGTATGCCTTTACATTTCCTTCTCCTGGACTATACTTGGTATTTGTTATCATTGTATATAGTTTTTGTATCAGGCTTAAAACTCTCTTATTTAGACAAAAGGGGGATTGTAGTGGCATCTGGCTTTGCCAGTGAACTTGTGGTGGTGGCCACACCCTTAGGGCGTGGTTTCAGGTTCAGACATGACCCCTGATAAGGAAGAGTGGGGGCTGGCTCTTGCTTTCTTGGGTTGTGGTGACAGCAGGAAGACCGCAGTGACTACTCTCATCTGTGTAAGTGCTTTTCTAATAAAACCCATTCATCATTTATCTTGGGTCTGGTGGACTCTTTTAAACCCTGCCTTCACACATGTACACAGACCACACATGCTCATACACATTTACACACTCACACACATATACACCACATGTACATAAATATGTATGTGAGTGCACAGGCACATATTCTTCTCATGTGTGGCTCCTGGGGCCAGATCCCCACTTAGTCAGCTAAAAGGCATTAGGTGCATGGCAAAACTCACAGCTTCTCCTTCAGCAAATGAAGGCTAAGTGACTCCCATGAGACCTTGTGTGAGGACAAAGAAGCAGCCCAGAGAGCAAGGCCTGGAGTCGAGCGAGCTCGGCCCTAATGGCTGCTGTTTTTGTAGCTGTGGTAGTATCTCTAAATACGCATGTGAGTGTTAGTGTGTGTGCACGCACACATGTGTGTGTATTCAGCTGTGCTCATCTGTCCTCTGCGTGTGTGCGCATGTGTTCACGTGCATGAGTTCATGTGCGTGTGTTCGAGAATTCAGTTGTACCCATGCATCCTCACCTACATTATTGCTGAGACTTTTCAATGCTGTGATAATATATATAACAAAAACTTCAGAGGACAGTTTATTTTGGCTTCTTGTCACAGAGCGTTAAGCTGTGTGCCCGGATTTTTTTGACCCTGGTCCCCACAGTCACATAGAGCATTGTGATGGTGGGAGAGCAGAGAGACGGAGGCTGCCCACTTCATGACAGCAGGACACAGCGAGGAAGGAACAAGACAGCAGGTGTCGCCTTTAAAGGCCCATTGCCTGCTACCTAATTCGTCCACTTCCTGCAGGTCCTATAAACCCCCCAAACACACCATGTGTGTGAGACATTTTACCCTCGAACTTAACACCACAGGCCTTGTGTTCCCTCAAGCCCTCCCCATCCCTCCCACCTTCCAGCATCTGTCTTGGCCATTGTAATTATGCCGAGTTGGGAGAAAAGGCCAGAATATCTTTTAGTGCGTATTTCCCCAAGAACTCCACACTTGCCAAGGAGGAATTCATCAACAGAGTCGGGAGGAAGAGCAGAGATGGGGCCAGCTGGCTTTGGAACTTGGCTTCTCCTCCTGCCCTGAGGACCCTGAGCCGCTGCAGGTCAAAGGGGGATACGGCGATGACTGCCCGCGGGTCGGGGAGCAATGCGCACATTCGTCTTAATTAAGCCGATTCAGTTTCGATCAGGGTGCCACTTCTTTACCCATTCTCAGCAATTTGGAAATGAAGCACAGTTTTGAGATCACCAGATGAAAGCTGTGCCCAGGAAGGGTCCAGCGGAGTGCTGACCCCTCAGTGCCAAGTGTAATTAATAAAAGCTTGCTGCGAGAGCCCAGGAAATTGGCTGCCATAGCAGAGTCTCGCCACAGTGGCGCATGTCAAGGGTTTAATTTACTGGAGTGCTCCCAACCTGACTTGAACAAAAGGTGTCATGCTCCCTCCTGAACTCAGAGCCCACGGCAGACCATTAATCCCGTGGGGCAGGCACCCTGCAGTGTGGCCTCTCATATCTGCTCACTCTGCTCCTCTGACCGTGGGTTAATATTCCACAGCGGGAAGGCTTGAAGGTGGGTGCCTTGGCTACCTTGGCAACGCACAGCTCTGCTCCCTCCCAGTCAGACTTGGTCTCTTTCCAGGGCCAGGGAACAGCTGTGTCCAGGTAGGCCTCCAACATTGCCAGCCTTGAGGAGCAGGCAGCCATGGCACACGTACGCTTCAGCTGGGACCTGGGACATAGCATTGCACATCCACACTGACCCACTGACTGGCACCCATCAATGTCACCTTGAGGGTGGTGGCTCATGGATTATGAAGGCTCTTTCCACGGAGAGCTCAGGGCATGATGGGGGAGCAGCTGCTCATTACACTCAACGAAGCCCATGCCACTGAGCTGGAAGGAGTGCTGAGTGTCACGGTGCTCACGGAAACACGCTTGCTTCCTACCCTGTGCATGCTATCACGGTGCTCACGGAAACACGCTTGCTTCCTACCCTGTGCATGTTATCACGGTGCTCACGGAAACACGCTTGCTTCCTACACTGTGCATGCTATCACGGTGCTCACGGAAACACGCTTGCTTCCTACCCTGTGCATGCATCACGGTGCTCACGGAAACACGCTTGCTTCCTACACTATCCATTCTCACGGGTTTGTTTACACAGGACATGAGGCTCCAGCGAGGGATAGCTAGCATGCACTGTGAGTCAGGGTCCCATACGTGCGCTCTAAGCTCTAAGGGAGTGAGTTGGGCTGCAAGCCGCCCCTTCCCCTCTAGAGCAGTGTCCTTCACTAAGCAGCTGCTCTGCGACAGTCAGATTCTGCCCAGCGAGAAACAGAGAGGAGGGAGCAGGTGATGCCCAGTCTCCTGTGTTACACCTGCAGCAGGCAGCTGTGCTGGCACCCCCTTCCTGTCACCCTGCATTTGGGAAGCACTAGGGCACCAGGGGCTGACCCAGGTGTCAGTCAGCCTTCTCCCACTTATCTCCTGTGTTACCTACTTTGTTTTCCAAACTCAGAGCCAGCGAGGCTGGCAGACAGCTCTCCACGCTGCCACCCCACCCCAGGCACAGCCAGTGCTGCTGGGGACGCTTTGTGGAGAGTGCTCAGGACCTCTTCACACGGGGGCGGGTGGGGAGCAGGACAGTGAGGCACAGCCCTCATGGGCAAGGTTTCCCTCTTGCTCTGGCTTGAGCCTGCATCTGGTCAGATGCTTTCCCTCAAACAGAAAGCTGGCTTCCTGGGGCTCTGGATCCCTGACATGCAACAGGAGTGGCTGGTGAAAGACGGTCACCCCAACAGAAGTGGGCCTGGTGGTGGTGACAGCAGCTGTAGTGGCAAATGGTGGCCATGGTGGTAATGTTGGAGGGGGGAATGGAGGGAGACAGGGAAAGAGAGAAGGGAGGGGTGGGAGGAGGTAAGGGAGGAGCTTGATAATGCAAGAAGCCGGGGAAATATTTTCAACGTGTCCCTTCAAGCTTCAGAACGGGCTCTGAGGGTTCTGGAGTGGGCGATAAAGAAGAAGGCCACTACTCCCCTACCCTCCCTCCTGTGTCCATGCCTCTTCCTGTGGCATGATGCAGGGAAACATGCTCATCACAGGCAGACTGCTCACGTCGGGTCTGGGCACTCAGAAGCTTTGAGACTGCAGGGGAGACACACCACGGCTGACCATAGGGTTCTAGCAAGTACTCTACCATCCGAGCTGTGTCTCCAGCGCCTCCAACCCATCTCTGCTGTTTAGAAAACACGTGGTCTTGGGTATCCTGTTAGAGCGCAGAAAGCGTACTGAGGACGACCACCACGGACAGGAAGGAAGGCAGAGGCATCCCGTTTCTCAGTGTCAGGTGAGTGAATCCCAGCGGTGAGAGGAGAGAAGGCTCTTCACGCCTGTCCAGATGTTTGGGGACAGAGGCCAAGGTCAGGTGGCGAACGCACCCAGGGCACCATCATAGAACCTAAGAAGTGACCTCTGGTGGGAGAAACAATGGCAGTGACAGCCACACCGCAGGAATCCTCCCTTGCATCCTTTCTGTCAGCTCCCAGCTCCTCTTCCAGACTGCAAAGCTAGAAATGTGGGATTCCTGGAGCCACTGCGAAGAACAGCTGCTCCTGAAAACAACAAACAAACAAAAAACACCGTAGGTACACACACACACACACACACACACACACACACACACACACACACTCACACACTCACACACACACTCACACACATGCATGCACACACACATAACACACTCACACATGCACACTCACACACAATCACACACACATAGACACATGCACACACATGCACACACACATGCACACACACGCACACACACTCACACACAATCACACACACACACACACACACACACACACACACACACACACACACCCTTTCCCTTAGGAGCTCTGGTGAGATGAAGTCTAAAACAAAGATGCCTGATTGAGGGCAGAGAGGAGGTTCATCATAAGATGGCAAGGCTGGGGTCTGCCAGACACGGAACACACTTGCAGCCAGTGCAGACCCGCAGCCAGTGTAGACCCACAGCCAGTGCAGACCCGCAGCCAGTGTAGACACGCAGCCAGTGTAGACCTGCAGCCAGTGCAGACCCGCAGACAGTGCAGACCCGCAGACAGTGCAGACCCGCAGCCAGTGCAGACAGGCAGCCAGTGCAGACCCGCAGGAGAGCAGGCCTGCTGCAGGTCCATTGTGGAGTCGAGGTCAGTGCTGAAAGGGAACAGCTCTGAGCACAGTCAGGCCATCCTTAAGATCATGACATATGGGGGTCCCCAAAGCAGGTGGAAGTCCACAGGCTGAGTCCCCTGATGGTCCCCGTCACCGGGGCTGACCCAGCAGCCTCTGCAAGCCCCTCGCAGTTGCCTTTCCGTCGCTGTTATAAAATTCTGACCAAAAACAAATCAAAGGGAGAAGATTTATTTCACCCTACAATTCCTCGATGAAACTTCAGCATAGAGAGGAGGCGGGGCCAGAGCTCGAGGCAGGGTCCTGGAGGCAGAGGCCGATGCTGAAGTCATGGAGGGAGCCGCTTACTGGCTTGCTCCTCGCTCCTCATGGCTTGCTCAGCCTGCTCTCCTCTAGAACCCAGGGCCACCAGCCCAGGGGTCACAGCATCCACAATGACTGTGCGATCCATCAACAGGCAGTCTTCTGAGGGCAGCCCCTACTCAAGACGGCTTCAGAGTGTGTCAACAACAAAAATCCTCTAGCCAGCAAAATGTCAGATGAGGTTGCATTAAACCACTGCTTGCCTTCCCTGCACCCCAGAGCATCACCCAGCATCAAGTAACGAACGTCTCCCTGGCCAGGCCCCAGGGGAAGGCCCTCAAAGCTCTTCCATGTTCTAGAGGAAGAGGGTCTTCTCCTAAGTGGCTAAAACAGATGAAGCGTCCCCAGATGTCCCCCAGGGCTGCTGTTCAGATGGGCACACACAGGAACCCGCGATGATGTGATTTTTCTGCGCCACGCCATTAGCGGAGATATTTCCTAAGTTTTATCTTTAGCTTACTTATTCTGTGACCACCAAGGGCTCCTTAAGCACTTTCCCGGAGATGGATTTTTGTCTCAGATCGGGATTTCATGCCTCATTATCTCACAGAATTGTGACTTTTAGGCTATCATTTCTCACTTATTATTTTAGTGGGGGCACTGGGGATGCAGTGTTGGGAAACGCTGGGTTGTTTCCTTTCTCGGCATATCCAGAGCCGGGGGTCCCCACATCAAGCCAGCCTGTTTCCATAGCGCTGTCAAACATAGGTGGGAATTAAAAATTCTGAATGTATTTTACATAATTAGTGTTTTAAACTTGTGTGATTTAAGCACATTTTAAAGGCTGATTTGCCATGATTCTCACCATAAATCTCTCCTGTAACATATACATCAATGCTCTCCAAGATTGCTCCCGAATGTGAATTACTAAGTGCTGATGAATAATTTTGAATAATGTGCCTGCTTTCACCATTGAGTGGAAAATTAAGATTATGGCATTGCTCCATTTAGAACTCATCGGTTTGCCAGCGTGAATGTGGCAGCTGTTTGGCTCTCTCCTGAAATCACCAGGTTGCCACAGTGCTGAGGAGAGTTTTCTATGGCAGAGTTTTATGATAATGACTCAGATTAGACTCTCTCTCTCTCTCTCTCTCTTTCTCTCTCTCTCTCTCTCACACACACACACACACACACACACACACACACACACTTTCTCTCCCAAGGTTAGGGAGATATTTCAGTTATCTACTTCCCAAGAGTAAGGAGCTGAGTTGAGATTTTCCTTACACACATGATGGCTGGCATATGGCTCATGACTGTAACCCCACCAGCTCTTTGGAGGTGAGGACACGGGTTCCCTGGGACTTGCCTAAGCAAAGCAATGAGATTGAGGAAGTCACTGAACCTCAATTACTGGTTTCCACATACACAAATGTTCTCGTCAAACATGTGATCATGTCTGCTTGCACATACATCCGAGCGTGTGTGTGCACACAGAAAGACAGACAGACACATGTACCAACAATAACACATACATGCCACACAAAAAGAGACCTATTTTTCTTCCAGATAGCAGGGACCACCAGTTAAAAGAATGAACAGTTTGGGTCCAGTGTGCCAAGGCTGACTGGTATGGGTGCTGGCTGGTCACAGGTGTGCCACAATGACAATGACCTAATGTGACAGGCCAGAGGAGAGGGTGAACACCAAACCCAGCAGGTGCTGTAGTGCTGGACACAGCACCGTGCTTCTTAAAAGTTTCTCAGAATCTGAGAACTTCCCTGCAGAAGCTGATAGAGTGTAGGGTAGACCAACACCCTCCCTCAGTCACCTGACTTGCCTCAGTGCACAAAGATTGTGATGATGTCATTGCCAGCCTCCTCTGTAACTAAGCCTCCCTTCTCCTGTACTGTGCACCAGCCTGTGCTGCAGCGTCTGCTCTGGCCCTTCTTCTGTCACCCGGGAGGTAAAGATTAAGGTCCTCAGTGCACCACTGGTCACAAGGAAACTCAGACACCGCAGGAAGCTCCCCAGAGTCATATACTTGACAAACAAGGGCTCAGTTTCACCCTTGACTCCCTGGGGCTCAAGGTCAAAACTTCCAAACACCACGTTGACATCGACATCAACAGGAGCAAGGGCCACTTTCCGGGAGTCCAGTCCTGAGTGCGTGACAGACCTCACTTTTAACCTTTACGAAGGTTAAAGGTTAACCTCACTTTATCCTTTATTCAAAGTGAGCGCCAGCATAAGACTGCAGATGAGGGACCCAGGAGACGCTAAGAAGAAAGATCCAGCCACAGTCACACGCCTGCCAATCAGCAAGGTCAAGAGGACAAGCTGCTCGTCGACTCAGAGCAGTGATCACCTCTCAATGCAGCCCGCCTGTGCGCACTGGACAGCTGTCCTCTCAACAGAGGCGAAGCGCAGATTGCACACAGGGCCTCCTTCCTCGATGACTCAGCTATCCACCCGCCACTTCCCCTGGTCTGGGTGTCCACGCCTTGTGCCCATCTCAATGTTCTGTGGATGTCTCAGCCACCTCATCCCAGTCAATACCGTAGGCGCCGATTGACATGCTGATGACGCCTCCTCCCAGGGTCGCCTCTCACTTCAGCATCCTACACCTTCGATGTCATGGTGTTGCCCTCTTTTCCTGCCAGGCTGGCCTCCAGGTGGCCCTGCCAGTCTCCTAGGTGCAAACATCATCTCTGCCCCAGACACCTCCTGCCCTCACTTCCCATGATGGCTACATCCAAACTCCCATCAGACTCCCGTACTCACTCCCGTTGTACACTGGGGTAGGGTCTCCAATGCCAGACCCTGCTGTGGAACAAGGGATGGGAAGGGGGTATACAAGCACAATTTTCCCCAAATGAACACAAGCTTCACTCTGGAAGAAAAGACGGTCCGTGACACAAATGACTGTGTTACATCACACGAGATAATGGGCATGGGAAACTGACTGAGAACAGGGGAAGGTAAGAGGGAGCAGGCCGGTCCACAGCTATAAGAGATCGGGATGATTAAGGGAGCAGCGTACAACTCTGGGAGGCCAGGAGCTGGCAGCAGCCCATGGAGAAGGGTTCTAGCGAGGCTGGGTGGACTGTTTGGAAGTGGAGAGATCCCAGGGACAGGAAGAGGGTGGATGAGGGTCTCGTGGTCCCACAAGCTCCAGTTTTTCCGATTTTTTTTTCTGTTGCTGTGATAAAACACTGTTACGGGCAGGATTGTCCTGCCGCCATGGTCCCGCTGCCACGCAAGACCCAAATAACACTCAGAGACTCTGTATTTGATACAATCCTGTTGGCCAGTTACCATTATTGTTTATGGGCTAGCTCTGCCTTAATTATTAACCCATTTCTACTCATCTAAGTATTTCCATGTGGTCATTTTATCTGGGAGCCGCCACCGGCATCTTCTTTCCCAACTACTTCCTTCTTCCTCCTCCTCATCTCCTAGCCCCACCTATCTTGTTTCCTATTGGCCACAGGCTTTATTAATTAACCAGTATGAGAAACATATTTACAGAATAACATCTCCCATCAAAACACCATGTCCAAAATGTAACTTGGAGAAAAATTATTTGGCTTATACTTCCACCGTGTGTCCATCACTGAGGGATGTCAGGGCAGGAACAGGGGGTACAGTCTGAAGCAGAGGCCTCGGAGGAGTTTCTGCTTTCTGGCTTGCACCTTTCTAGGGGTGGCACTTCCCACAGAAGTGGGCTGGGCCCTCTCACATCAATCATCCAGAAAAAAAAGGCCTCATACACAAGCCCACAGCCAATTTAATGGAGACAGTCCCTCGTTATAGGGAACTCTAGCTTGCACAAAAATCTATGAGGGTCCACTGTGAAGCAATTTGCAAACGAGATTAAGAACACCAGCTCCTGGGCTCCAAGGGGCCATGGATGGACCGCTGAGAGCCGTGGACTCACTCTAGGCAGGCCAAGTCCACAGAAGGCTGGTGTGGGAACTGTGTGGCCTTTGCAGTCCCAGAAAATGCTTGCCTGGGGTCTGCCCTTCCCTGACCTATGCAAATACTGCCCATCTGCTCAGGCTGGACACTGTGGGGCTGCTCAATCCAGTCTCACTCATGCTTCCCATGGAAATCTTAGGAAATTTCACACACGCTCAAAGCACGAAGCAAAATCCATGGCGGTAAATTTTAGAGAGAGAGAGACAGAGAGAGAGACAAAGAGACAGAGAGAGACAGAGACAGACAGAGAGAGACAGAGAGAGAGAGAGGCAGAGAGAGAGAGAGAGAGAGAGAGAGAGAGAGAGAGAGAGAGAGAGAGAGAGAGAGAGAGAGAGAGAATGTACATATGTGTGCAGGTCCCACGCAAGCCAGATAAGGAGTCTGAATTTGAATTCCCGGGGCTAGAGTTTTGAGTGTTTGTGAGACACCAGACTTGGGATCTGGGGACCAACATTGCGTCCTCTGAGAGGACAGCAGAGCTTTAACCACACATCACCCCACCCACTCTGAAGTTCATGCATGTGTGTTACTCGTGAATCTGACAGGGAAAAGCAGGTTTAGGGACAGTGGTGGGGAGGGCACTAGAAGGCATACATGTTAAAGGCATACATGGAAAGGTAAAGCTGAGGATGTAAAGTACCAGCAGACCAAGGGCAGGGAGGTGGGGGAGGGTTCGGGGTGGCGAGAGTCAGCCCAAAGTAAATATATATGAACATGTAACGAGGAGCTCTGTGATTCTGTGTGCTAATTAAAAACCATCTCAGAGAAACAGACTCCCTTCCTTTCGCAGAAAGGGAAGTACAGGGTGTTTGGGATGCTGTGCTGAAAAGTGGAACTGCACACAGAATTCTGAGCGGACGGGAAACGGGGGCATTCCCACGGCTGTCTACACCCCTGGGCCGGCTGCACAGTTAAGTGGAGAGAAGATTGCATGCCCTGTTCTGTCCTGCAGCGTGCGCCAAGCATGCGTGGCCTCATGTGGTACAGAGTTCATAACACGGTGAAGAGGGGGCACTGTGGGGTGGCAGGAGCTCCCACAAGGCAGGCTTCTCACGGAGGAGGGGTACAACCACCACCAGGTAGATCCAGCATGTGCACGGTGCCGTGAGCGACATAAAGATACCTGTGAGGTTAAGTAAAAATTAATAATAATAATAATAATAATAATAATAACAATAATAATAATAATAAATACCACCTGGGCTTGACAAGAGCAGGAGTGAAGAAAGTCTGGTAAAGCCGATTTACAGGGGATTCTTTGGTTGGGTTTGCTCTGCAGTCAGTCCGCTGTCGGTCCCAGTGCCCTTGTATTCTTTCTTGAGAACTCACCTGCCCCTGCGTCTTCATATCCCACATCATGGCTATACTCTGTCCTCATGTTCTAGCTTATAAACGTCGTGCATGAATATCTCTACATTCTATTTCACTTTGAAAAGGTGTGCTTATTTTCTGTGTGTAAGTGCCTGAAATCTTGTCTGCGTGCCATGTACGTTCCCAGGTTTCAGAAGAGGCCATCAGATGCTCTTGAGCTCCAAGTTCCTGACAGCTGGGAGCCTCCATGCCAGTGCTGGGCCTGAACCCAGGCCCTCTGCAAGAGCAACACAAGCTCCGAAGTGCTGAGCTACCTCTGCGGCCCGTTTGTACTGTTGGTTTTCTACATGGCACTCGCAAATGCCACTGTCTGTGCACATTGTCTTTGTGTCATTAACTGGTGTGCGGAAGCTGGGGAAACCGTCCAGTGGCAACAATTCTTACTTTGAATCCATCAGGTAACCCCCAGAACCCACGTTAAAGGAGAAGGACACAGAAGAAGCTAGGCGTGGTGACATGCTTGTGCCCGGGAGGCAGACACAGGTGAATCCCACGGGCTCACTCTTCAGGTAACTTGCCTACTTACTAAGTTCAAGGCCATCGATAGGCCCTATCTCAGAAGCCAGGAGGGTGGGTGGCAAATGAAGAACGATTAAAGGTCACCCTTTGGGCCTCAGTTCTCAGGCACACACACACACACACACACACGCATATGCATGCACACACACGCATGCACACACATGCATGCACACACACGCATGCACACACACATGCATACACATGCACATGCACACACATACACACACGCATAGGCATGCACACACACATGCATACACATGCACACACACAGACACACACACGCATGCACACACACGCATATGCATGCACACACGCATGCACACACACATGCATACACACACATGCACACACACACGCATGCACACACACACGCACACACACACACATGCACACACATGCATATGCATGCACACACATGCATGCACACACATGCATACACATGCACATGCACACACACATGCATACACGCATACGCATGCACACACAGGCATGCACACACACGCATGCACACACACATGCATACACATGCACACACATACACACACGCATAGGCATGCACACACACACATGCATACACATGCACACACACACACACACACAGTTGCTAGAAATAACAAGTCATGTATAACTTTATACTCTACACTAATCGGTCAGAATAAGAGTTTCAGATGCTTAGCCGAACAGTGTCACTGATCACACTCCGTGCCACGGCGTGTTGGGGCAGAGCCTCGGGGGCCTCCTCTCTGCTTCTCCGTTCTTCTCAGTTGTTTTGGACCAGCTGTGCCCTGGTACATCCTGCTGGCCTCGTGCCAGAAGGAGACAGGGTCTGTCAGGGGCTCTTTACGTCTAAGGCCCCACAATGCTTTGTGCTGAAGCTGAATGTGGCATCCTGGTCACATTTGGCACCTGGAATGAGGCCTGGGGCCAGGAGCAATTGACTCCCCTAATTTGTGCCGAAGAGGGATGGGGGACGTTAGAGCGGTCATTTCGGATGATGGGTGCTGTGAATACAGATGGACAGATCAGGATCCATGGGCTGGAGGTTGCTAGGCCTGTCATGCTCGGCTAAATACAAAACAACTGAAGTCCAAACCCAAACAGACCTGGCAATTACTTTGCTGCCAGACCCTGAATAAACAGACATCACTAAGGCTTTTAGGGCGGTTTCCTTTGTGAAGTGAGAAGGGAATTATGCAGAGAAAGGAGAATGTGAGCTGGGGGAGGGGTGGGTCACTTCAGGAGGCGCTGCAGGTTGTATTACTTCAATATGGAAGGTTTTCTGCTTCCGGAGGCGGCTGCTTCATCACAGAACACTTCTTTAGATTTAGCTAGAAATTAAACTCTTCTAAATGCTGACTGGCTCATCTAGAAGGGTGATTTATAGTATGTTTAGGGAATGCAGGAATTAAGAAAAATCATTTTTGTAATCTTTGGCTGCTCTCAGGAGCCTTTGCTCAGGTCTAATTGATTGCATGTCACACTCGATAGGTCCCTGGACGAGCTGTCTCAAAGAGACTTGGTGGAGAATGAAGGACATCGTGTGTGGTTACACTCAGCAGTGCCCAGCAGATTGAAGAACAGAGCTTGGGCTTGGCCTACATATGCTCATGGCACATTCTGGCTCTGCCACACATTTTATCAGGGCAGAGGGACTCCAGAAGGCCAGCCCTGTCCTGGGACAGTACAACCAGCTCCCACCAATGGGATTGAAGCCTATAGCCCACACCAATCCCAGAAGCCCAGGCCACCTGTGATGGTCCCAACATGCATCCTTTGTGCTTATGGGGCAGTCTGGAACTAATACAACCAGTAAGAGGCATCCCCAGAATTAATGGCTCCCCACGATACTCACGGACCCATTCTAGTCTCTTTTTAAACACAAAACCAAATCAGCCCCCTCCAAATTAGGATGTACAAACAGTCAGTCAATAAGGTGATCAGACCTCAACATAACATGTGGATCTCTCAGACCCTGGTCCTTAATTCCCATGGTTCATTGCCTCACCACAGGCCTTACAACTCAGACAGAAAGCAAGCTATCATCTCAAGTCTCATGCCCAGTTCCATGAGCACACACTCCCTCCCTCCCTCCCTCCCTCTCCCCTCCCTCCCTCCCTCCCTCTCTCCCTGCCTGCCTCTCTCTCTCTCTCTCTCCCTCCCTCCCTTCCTCCCTCTCTTCCTCTTCTCCCTCCCTCCTCTCTCTCCTATGTTTCCAAGCCGTCCCCTCTCCTCTCCATTGCCTAAATCTAGCTCAAGTCCCCACCCCTGCATGCTATGACCAGAAAGCATGCTAGGACCACCAGCCTCCTTTGCCTCATGCCTGCCCTTGACAATCCCCAGTGTCCACTCACTGGGCCCTCTGAGATATGCATCAGACATGCTGGGCAGAATCCTAGCCCCAGGAAGGGGCTGGCCTGGCCCTTCTTCCTGGACCCTGTTACATCACATAGAGCAGAGGAGAATCAAAGATGAGAAGGAATGAAAGCCACTAGGTAGCTGATCTAAGAACACGGGACCTCTGGGATTATCCAAGAGGGTCCAAGGTACACAGGACTGCAAAGCGCAGAGAGGGATGACTCCACTCAGCACGACTTTCTTCAGAGGAGGAGAATCGGACCACAAACCAAGCAAGGGACGGTCCCTGGGAGCTTGCCCTCCCTCGACCTTCCAGAAGAAGCCATCGGTCCCTGCTGAGAGCTTGACTTTGTCCCATTTGTCCAGGTCAGGCTTGTAACATGAGCTTTCTGGCCTGGCAGGTCCCACCACCCTCCTCAGCCGCAAAGAAACACATGGACAGATGCTCTATTAGTTATGAAGCTGTTGGACAGTGACTGGTGTTTCTTATTGGCTAGCTCTGTCTTAATTATTAACCCATAACTACTAATCTTTGTATTGCCACGTGGTCTTACCTTCCTGGGGTACGCTGGACCTGCAACTCCTTTGCCTGCTACGTGATAACTGCTCTGAGTCTCAACAGGGAAGACAGTGATTTCCTGTTTGTCCCTGCTTATATCCTGAGTCTGCCCGGCTATGTCACTTCCTGTCTGGCCAGTCAGCCCATCAGTGTTTAATTCATTAACCAATAAGAGAAACATACAGAAGAATATCCCCCATCACAGGCTTCTGACTACAGCTGGAAAGGAATACACTCATAGAGTTTTGAGATCCTAACTCAGTATAATTTTTCAGTCACAATCAGAAATTGTTATGCCAGACAAACTCCTCCTCCTCCATTAAAGATGTCCGGTTCTCCATCACGTTTATGAAGCTCCCGGTGTTCAGTGAGGCTTGGTGATCTGTGAGCTAGTCCTACTGCCTCCAGCCCATCCCAGCCCCCGCAGCCCTTGACCCCTTGCTGGCCCCCAGTCTGAATCACCTGCCCCCTTCCCCTCTCACTTAGGCCTCTGTAGAAATACCCTCTCAGATCTGTGCCCAGAATCCACAACAATCCCAAATGCAGATTGGTGGGCACATGCCAGACCTGGAGAGCAGAATTCTACCAAGGCCCACCTGCATCACACCACGACACTCATTTCTTACAGCTCTGCCCCCAGGTACCCTTACTACTTTACTCAGGCTTCTTGTGACTGGCTTTCTTCCCCTGCCCATGGGCATCCTGATGGCATGTAAGGGTAGTCTGTTATTATGCCTGCTGGTCTCTTCTTGGTCTCTGGGACCCAGAACAAGGCCGTGCTCAGAGTTCAGTAAGTATTTGTGGAATTGATTACTGTGGTTTTTGGTTTTTTTTTTTCCCCAAACATCTGGAGAGGTGGCATGCAGTGAATAAAAAGATCAAAGAAGCATGTCCCCACCCTAGAGCACTTACGCCATAGGAGGAAAGGCCCTTTGTCATCTAGTGGGGGCCCATGCTGTGACAGAAGTACAGCAGAGGCTTCGGTGAGGACCCCTGACCTGGTGCCACGTGGCTCATCCACCCCCAGGAGGGCCGTGAGGCACCTCCTTATCCAGTCACACGGCCTCCTCTCCCCTGATCTGAAGGGGAGCAAATGAGACCTCTCAAATCTTGTTCAGAGACTCATCGGTGCCTGGTGCTATAGTAGAGTCTTGTTCCTACAGGGGCCAGGAAGGTAAACGGTGGTGGGTGCCCTTGAGATGACAGACAGGGTTGACAGATGACCAAGTATGGGTTGTTTCCTGTTTCTGTATCCTCGTGAGAAAGTGAACGGGAAAAGGCAGGCAGTTCCTGTGGAGAGCTGTTGGGAGGAAGGCGGAGAGACCTAGCCACCAGGTTACCCGTTCCCGTTCTAGCTGAGGTCATTATCCCGTTCCCGTTCTAGCTGAGGTCATTATCCCGTTCCTGTTCTAGCTGAGGTCATTATCCCGAATACAGGGGCACTCTTTGGGGGCTCCCCTGCAGCCTCATAAAGGGCATCATGGCCTGATAGCTCACGGAGGGCACTTCAGGTCACAGGTACAAACACGGACACCAGCAGCATGATGGCCCCAAGTAAGCACAGTTCATCTGGCCCTTCTTTAGCATTCGTGCCTGGGGTGTCTTCTAAAAACAGATTTATTTTTATTTCATGTGTATGAGTGTTGTGCCTGCATGTACGTGTGTGTGCTATATGCACGGGGCACCTGTGGATGTCAGAGAGGGCATCACATCCCCAGGAACTGGAGTCAACAGATGGCTGTTGAACCCAGGCCCTCCAGAAGAACAGCTGTCCCTCTTAACTGCTGAGCTATGTCTGAGGCATCCTGTGGGAGACACGTGTCTTTTTAGGCAGATTTGGCTCCAGTAGCTGGGATTCCTGATTTGGTGTGTAGGAAAAGCAAACCAGATTCAAGGTGAAGGCTTTTTTCCCCTCCCATTTCCCCCTTGATTTTCTCTAGCTGTCTTGTCTCGGGATGAAGCCCTCCTCAGGGGACTGGTGAGCCAGCCACCCTCCACGGCCTACAGGAATAGGTTTGCACACCTCATCCGCAGCTCATGAGGCGCCTGTCCTTGACTGAGATCCCCTCACCTGTGCTCTGCAAACACAGGCTGTGTAGGTTAGAACTCCACCAAAACTGAGAAGTCAGGGAACCTCCAGCTCCAAGAACACAGGCTGGATTGTCACAGGCCTCTTCTTAGACCAGGGAGTGACTAACGTGGATTTTTCCACATCCATCATCCAAGTGTCCTGTGGACTTGTGACATGATCACATTGGTGATTCTCCAATAAAAAGATTTTGTGCATGCCTCTTTTTTTAAGTTCTAAAAATAATGCCATAAAATTCATTTTTCTCACAGCCATTATGATTTAATAGAAGACCCGGATAGAAGATTCATACGGACATGAGTGCTTACAAACAGGTACATCCGAAGCACAGACAATCACACATAAGTGACAGGGGACCCTTGTCACTGCCTCAAATTAAAGGACACCCGAGCCTTAAGCACCCTTCCTCTTTGTCAAAAATGCACTGGACCAGAGGGTGGGGTGTCTCTGATGATGCAAACTGTCAATGAAAGGTAGGACAGAAGCATCTTAGCACGCAACAGCTTAGGGGCTGAAGGCCCGCAGTGTCCAAGTTCACTTAATTCAGGTATCACAACATGTGAAAGAGTGAATTTATGTTCTTTGTGGGCTAGATTTTATGCCAGTAGGACACAAGCTGGCATCATCAGAGGTGGGGGGACCTCAACTGAGAAAAGGCCTCCGTAAGATTTGGCAAGCCTGTAGAGCAGTTTCTCAATTAGTGATTGGTGGGGGAGGGCCCAGCCCACTGTGGGTGGAGTCATACCTGGGCTGGTGGTCCTGGGCTCTGTAGGAAAGCAGACTGAGCAGGCCAGGAGAGCGAGCCAGTAAGAGGTAGCTTTCCATGGCCTCTGCGTCAGCCCCCACTCCAGGCCATTGCCTTTAGTTCCTGCCCTGACTGCCTTCCGTGACAAACTGCCATTCGTAAGTAGAAGCAAAATAGGCATCTCCTCTCCAGGAACCTTTTGGTCATGGTTTTTCATCACAGAAACCCTGGCTAAGGCGAAATTGGTACCAGGAGTGGGGTGTTGCTGTGACAAGCCTGACCGTGTTGCTGTTTGAGGGAGGACCGCAGAAAGAACTTTGGGTTGGAAAAGTCATCGAGTTTTGGAATCTTGTTGAGCTGCTGTGGGAACTTGGAAGGCTGGAGGGTGGTGCTGTGGGCTGTGCAGAAGATGGAGCCCTGGAGTGTGAAGTTTCAGAGTGAAGCCAAGACCCTATCAGAGCCATTTGATACTTTGAGTTAATACTCTGTGGTACTGGTCAGATGGAACTGAGGAATCGGCCATGGTTAACAAGAGACCAGGACCAGTGAGTGGAGCCATTGCTTCACTGGGGCAGTTGATGCTGGAGCTGAGAAATGGGTGGTGATTGGGTCCAGCACCAATGAGGTGAAATCTTGGAAGTGTTTCCTCAGGGTGGTCACACAGACGCTGTCTTCCAGAGGCAGCCAAGCTTCTGTGTTGTGCTGGCAGCCAAACTAGATCATTTACGAGACTCACCCAGGTGGTACTGGTTTTGAAGCTCACAGGGGAGGAAAGGGCCGTGGAGAGTAGCTGAGGTTTGGCACTGCCAGGGGCCGGAATAGGATGTGGATGGAGGCACAGCTTCAGTAGCAGCTGAATTTCCAGGATTGAAGGGATCATGGGGAGAAGTTGGGACACCGTTGGAAGGACAGAGCCCAGGGGAGGCTGTTGGTGAAAGTACAGCCCAGTTGCATCAGAGACACCAGCATCTCAGAGTAGCCAGGACCGTGGGATGGCCGTGGAGAACAGCCCAGCCGTGGAGAGGAGCTGACCTGAGCTGACCGGAGACAAGTGAGTGTGTGTGTCGTGGTGGCAAGTCCTTTGGAGGAGCCCGGCAGACAGAGTGAACCCTGACACTGACTTTCCATTGCTGGACTTAGGCTTTGCTTTCGTTTGATTGAGACTGTGCCCTGATTAATTCCCTCTTGGAATAAGAATGTATTTAATTATTTTTTAAATTCTACAGCAGCCCACAGTTAAGAGACTTTGAACTTTTAAAGAGGCTTTGGCTATTTTAGGAGATTTTAAATATTTGAAAGAGACGTTGGCCTTTTAGGTATTTGAATTTTTAAGGACGATGGGACTTTTAAAAGTTGGGATTGCTTTATGCTGTGATATTGGTGTTAATGTGAGATCTTGGTGTTGAACAAGGAAAGAAAGGTCATTGTGTAACAGATGTGCTGTCTGTGTCTCAAGTTGACAAGGTGTCAATTGTGCTGACTAGGGTTTTTGGTTTGTTTTGTCAAATTGACATAAGCTAGAGTCATGTGGGAAGAGAAAACATGAATTGAAAAATGGTGCCTACCAGGTTGGCCTGTGGGTAGGCCAACGAGGCATGTTCTTATATGTATTGCTGTGGCAGGGCTACCTTGTGCTAGCTACTTTTTGTTGTTGTTACCTTGACACAGCTAGGATTCTCCGGAATGAAGAATTGTCTCCATTAAACTGGCTGTGGGGTTGTTTGGAGGAAATCTTCTTGTTTAATGATTGATGTGAGATGGTCCAACCCTCTGTGGTTGGGGCCACCCATAGGCAGGTGGTCCTGGATTCTATAAGGAAACAGGCTGAGCAAGGCAGCCATAAGAACTAGACAGTGAGCAGCATCCTCCATGGACTCTGCATCAGTCCATGCCTCCAGACTCCTTCCTTCATCGTGGACCGTGACGTAGAAATGCATGCAAAGTAAGCTCCCCCTCCCATGGTGCTTTTGGCCATGGTGCTTCGTTGGAGGGATAGAAATCCTAATTTAGATGCTCACAATTTCAGAAATTTCTGTTCTTTATTCCCAATTCCCTCATTGCTAAGTTTAACACCTCCACTGGGCCAGGCTTAATGGACTCATTGGAATAGGCCATTAAGGATGCAACACTGCCCTGTGCCCTCCCAGAGAGCCCCCCACACACACATACACACTTACAATATAAAATCTGGGAGCAGCAGGCTCCTACAGGAGGAGTTATCCATGCTTGGCATCTCACAGCAAGTTCAGATGCCTAGGGCGCATGCCTATCCAGAATTGCCTGGAGACATGTAGGGATTTTTTGCTCATTAAAGAGTCAACGATATGGCCCTTCAGATGATGGCCTCTCCTACATAGATGGGTTGAGAATTAATAAAATGATTGCATTATTTAACAGACACAGAAAGCAGCTCAGCCGAGATTAATGCAGTCACTGGCAAAGCTAGAACTGACAAGAGTAGGGAGGACCCTTCCCTTCAGCTGTGAGACACATTCAGCTTTGCTAAAATCTGGAGCAGGGGAGCGAGCTGAAGCGGCCTATGCACATCCCTCTGTGCTCTGACTCCACAGGGCTGGGAACTCACACCAGTCCCAATATAAAATGCTGCAAGAAAAGCACCAATAAAAGCCAGTAAAAGCCGTGAATTTTGAGGCAGGGTAGGGAAATGGCAGGGGATGGAAGGAGGGAAGTAGGGAATGATGCAATTATATTTTATGTTTTAAATAATTTTTAAATGGAAAGAACTCAGTCCAATAGGCCTGGGAGGGGGAGGGGCTGAAGAGAAGCTACGAGTGTGCATTGATCTTGCATTGGACCTGGGTTCAGTTCCCAGCACCTTTACCAAGCAATCCATCTCACCAGTGACCCTGGTCCCAGGCATATGATACCCTCTCCTGGCACCAGAATACTTGCTGATGTGTGCCATAAGGTCTCACAAACACCCACAAGCACATAACTAAAAATTAAAACTGTTTTTAAAAAGATAGAGGCCAGCAAGATGGTTTGGCCAGTTATGACACTTGCCACCAAGCCTGGGGACCTCAGTTTGATACGCAGGGCCCACATAGTGGCAGGAAGAAACGAACACCCATAAGTTGTCTCCATAGTTCACAGCATGGCACACACACACGCAGACACACGCACATGCACACGTGTACACACGCATGCACGTACGCACACACGCACGCTCACACTAAACAACTAAATGTAAGACCACCAGTAAAAGAAGTGTAAAATCCCAGAAATCCACGTTAAGCTCACCTCTTCACTTCTTAGGAAAGTTTATTTTAGTGCATACAAGCATGTGATCCACCCTCCCCAGGTGGAGTGGCCCAGAGCTCCCACGGGAAAAGAATTTGACAAGAAACATAAAGGGGGGAAATGGCAACACTCGAAGCGTGTCAAGTTCAGCCTGCACAAACGTTAATTCCTGCGTCAGGCGCCCCCAGTGAGCACTGCAGTCCATCACCAGCTTGCTGCCAGCAGTCACCTGTTTGTGCCCACACCAGTGGGCTCCTGGGACTGGGTCAGCAGCACCCACTTCATGTGGCCCCAGATGATAAAGAGGGACCACGCACGGCACAGCACCCCGCCCTCCTGCATTGAACCCCCCCTGTCTCTCCTTGTCATCTCTCACCGCTCTCTCTGCCTCCAGGGACCCAGTGTCTTCTGACCCCAGAGCCTTTGCACTGGCTGCTGGGGTCACTTCCCCTCTGTGGGGCTGGTTCTCTCAGCCATCGTCACCTGCCTTTTCTTCTTGTAGAGTACTTTTCGCTGTGCAAATGGATGGTTCAATGTTTGTGGTGGCTAATCTGAGCTCCCTGAAGGTCAGGTCTCTGCTTGCTGTTCTATGTATATAACTTATAACTGTGCTGGGGTGAGATTGTACTTTTATGACATGAAGGGAGGGAGGGACATAAGCAGCCATGCAGTTACTACAAGGTATAGATGAAATGAGTCGGGTGCTTTGAAGAGGAAAGAGTTTAGCCAGAGGCCGGCAGTGGAGAAACAGGGGTCCTACCATCCAAGGAAATTTCCATTTGCATTACATCTTAAATGACAGCAAGAGTGGTCCATGATCTATGCCCAGCGCTGGGAAGGGTTGTCCTAGAAAATGGAGTAACAAGTCCCGGGTGGTTCCCGCAGCTCCCTGTACCATGCAGCTCCCAGCCCTCCACCCCTTCCTCTCGCACAGCCACCTGCTGAGCAAGGTACCATTTCCACATCCAATGCCCAGTCCACTCTGGCCTGCAACATCTCCAGCCTGATGCTCTACTGCCCTTGCTGTAACTGCCTCCATGCCCTCAAACTCCCAGCAGATCCTATCTCCATCTCTGTGGTGACAAGGTGCTTTTACACCCCTCCTGGGGCAATCCTATGGCCCTTGCTCTGTATTCAACTTGGTGGAAGTGACTGGCTACTTTTCTTGTTGAAAAAACCCTTGCATTCTGGGATAAATTGACTCCCCGTGCCCACCTCCCCGCCCGTATGCTTGCTCTTAATCCAATGTGCCTGCTTTTGGTTAGCTCGTTGTGTAAATGGTCTTTTGAGCCATTGATCTACGTTGTTTTCTTTCCTCGAGGTACTTGTGTAGTTCAGGTTAACACAAATCTCAGGGGATGGTGCGGTCCTCCCTTCATTGTTGGCAGTATTTCCGAATCGCTCGCATCAGATTTTCTAGTACAATTGTCAGAAAAACCACTCAACCCTAAACTTTTCTTTCAAGTTGTATTTTTTTTCAATTTCCTGATTCAAGCCCATTGTCTGTTCAGCCTCTCATTACTGCAACCGTGTGCATTGTTCTTACTGCAATATAATTCACTCGGTATAATAAAGTTCATTTGAAGTGAACAGAAAAGTTTTAGTGAATTCACAGATATGTGTAACCATAATCACAGTCAATTTTGGAATACTTTTATCCATCCCAAAGAAACACCACAACCTTTGCTTTTACCCCGCCCCCCCCCCACACACACACGTCATCCTCTGGCTCCAAGAACAACTATTGTGGTCTAAACCTCAGTAGACTTCAGAGTGTTGTGTTAAATAGTAAGGTCTGTTGTGATTGGCCTGTTCAGGTCTGCATGCTCTCAAGCTTCCTCCACGTTTAAGAGTGAATCAATACATTTAACTGTCTTTTTCTGAAAGCATGTTATGCTCTGGAGACACCATATGGTGTTTATTTGTTTGTCTTGTGACAGACACTTGGGTGCCGCCCACCCCTCTCCTCTCATGAATGACGCCGTGCTATCTACCTATGGGTTTGGTGTGGATGTGTTTTCGCTTCTCTTGGAAGACACCTAGAATACCATTGCTATATAACTCCCTGATCGTATGAGAAACTTCCAGGCAGTTTCCAAGTGGCTGCATCTCTCTACCCCAGAATCTCCAGGCTGTTAGCAACACTTGTTAGCCCCAGACTCCTGATTGTAGCCACATCAGAGGAGGTGAAGTGGGATCTCATTGTGTTTCAATTAGCGCTTCCTTGATTACCAATGATGTCAAGGACCCTTGCGGGCCCTTATTGGATATTTCTCTAACCTCTTTGCATTTAGATATGTTGCTTATTTTTAAATTGGGTTGTGTCTTAGGTATCCTTGTACACTCTGGATTTAAGTCCTTTATCTGATATATTCTTTGCAAATATTTTTCTCCCATTTTGCTTGCTGTTTTTCTCTTCTTTCTTGATGTTTTCTTTTGAAGTCCCAAAGAGTGAGCTTTATTAAAACAATACCATTTTTTAAAAAGTTTGTTTGTGCTGCTGCTGTCATGACTAAATATCCTTTGTTGCATCCAAGGGAATGAAAATGTTTCTTTGCATATTATTTGACTTTTACAGTATGTTTTGGGTCCAGTATGAGCTCAGTTTGTGTGTGGTGAGAAGATGCATCCATTCTTTGACTTTGGCTTGTCCAGTTGCCTCAGCATCACAGACCAACAAGGTTCTCTTCCTAGGGTTTTAAGTGGTGTTTGTTTTTACTGTTGCCTAAGCTCAGCTGATCACAGCCACGAGGTTCTGCTCTGCACCCAGCCCTTTCTATATAGCAACAAATTTATCCTATGCCACAGGAAGCTTGATTCTTGTTTCACTGCAGTGACATTTGAACTCAGAATGTGTGTGTGTACTCTTATTTAGTTTCTTTCTGGAGATTGTTTTAGCTACTTGATGGACCATTTATAACTCTAGGAGATGGGGGTCTTATTATGTTGTAATATATTGTTTGATTTATTAAAGCCACTGGAGGTCAAAATAGCAAAGCAGCCATACTAGTTAGCCACAGAACCAGGCAGTGGTGGCACACACCTTTAATACCAGGACTCAGGAGACAAATGCAGATGGATCTCTCTGAGTTCAAGGTCACCCAGGGCTACAGGAAGATTGAATCAGTCTAAAAAAGTAACAGAGCTCACGCCTTTAACCCCAGGACTCATAAGAGATATTTAATACAGGAATGGGTTCTCAGAGCTGACATTCATTCTCCAACCACATTGAGGACAGGAAGGCATTCATTCATCTTCCAAACGCATTCAGGAGGAAGGCATTCATTCTCCAACCATACTGAGGACAGGAAGGCATTCATTCTCCAGGCACTCTGAGGAGAGGCAAAAGTCTGAGGTTCGGTGAGAGCTGGTGGTGACAGGATCAGCCCTTTTAGTCTGAGGCAGAGGTAAGAGCTGGTGGCTGGCTGCTTTGCTTCTCTGATCTTCAGCTTGAAGCTTGAACCGCAGTATCTGTCTCTGGGTCTTTTATTTCTGATGCTTACATTATTGTTTTGCTTGCTCAAGGTGGATTTGTACTCCTTGGCTCTTGTGGTCTGTTTACAAAGCCTGGGACCTTCCCAGTATCAAACATATGTGTCTATGGGGTCCTATGGGGTCCATTGCTATTCAGACCAGCACACTTGGCCTCTAGGCAGTGGAATGTTTGGGCAGGATGAAGGGGTGTGGTGTGGTTGGACAAGGTGTGTCACTGGGGCTGGCTTTGTGGTTTCAAAGGCTGTGTGAATCCTCGGTGTGCCTTCCCTGCCTCCTGCTTGTGATCCAGATGTGAGCTCCCCACGGTTCCCACCACCAGTCCTGCTCTCCACCATCGCGGACTCCAACTCTCTGGAATCACAAGCTAAGAGCTTTCTTTTATAAGTTGCCATGAGCATGGTGCTTTATCCCAGCAACAGAAACCCCAACCAAGATTGTGATTGGCCTATTTTTTTTTTAATTCCCATCAAAAATAAATGATAGGTTCTGTCAACTCATGTCCTCACTGACATTGGATATTGTCATTATTTTGGATTGTAGCCAGTCCGGTTGGTGTGTAGAGGTTCCCTGTGGCTATTTTCATCTTTAGTTTCCTTCTCTTTTTTCTTCTAGTTCTGGGCATGGAACCGACCAGGCAAGCACTAACTCTGAGCTACAGCCCACCTATCTTTGGGCTTTTTAGTGTCGACAAGGTCTCACTAAGTTGCTCATGTTGGCCTTGAATTTGTTCCTTAGCTCTGTTTCTTGTGTTCCTGTCCTGTTGAGCTCATCCGCAGGCTTGTCTGTCACATGCATGTCACTTTTGATGAAGTGTTTGCTTAGACATCTTTTTTGCAGGTATGTACCACCTTCGGGGACTGTGATGTTAAAACATCTACCAGTAATCGTTTTAAACTAGCATTCCCCAGCGAGAACTCCATTTTCCCTGCTGGCTGAGCTACACCACAATTCCCACACAGCCCACTTGGGGTTTCCTGGAGAAACACTCCATGAGGCTTTGAGGGGTGCCAGCTCCACCCTGCTCCCTCTAGTGGCTGCCATCCTGCACTACACCTGAGAGTGCCGGTTTCTCGGCCTGGGACAAAGGGTAAGTCCACACATCTCCGGACCTGCCACACTTCTGTAATCATTCCAAAGACAAACCCTCTATGCTTGACTGAAAACAAAAGCTTCCTGGAAAATTAAATGGCTATTTATGTTCATGTTTATATTTATATGCTTTTTTTTTTTTTAATTTGAAGACTCGATACTTGGGGTACAGCGTGCTCTCAATCGCATGGCTACCCACACAAGCCTGCAAACATGTCAGTGACGTGCCAACATGGGTGGGGGGAAATTTCACCAAGCCTCATAACTAAAGGACAAGCTACAGGCGGTCCACGGCTGCGGAGGGAGGAAGGCAAGTCTGCAGGTGACTGATGCTGTGAGTCTCCATTTTAAGTGGGAAAGCGAGCTTTATGAGGCCCCGTGTTCTTGTCTCTTTTCTCTTCCTGTGCATTCCATCAGTCTTTTCTGGACTGTTAAACACCTCGGTTATTCACTGTATCTAAGTCCCCCCCCATCCCCTCCCCGATTTCCAATCTAGTTTCTATCTCTTGAAATGTTGAGGAATCCACGTCCACTCACTTCCCTCCCCTCTTCTGCCCTCGGCTCTTCACGTGGGTGTCGCCGTCTCTCCACGCCCTCCTGACTTGCCAGCTTCCTCCAGCCCCTGGCAGGATCTCTCCAAGCCTTCTCTTGCAATGATCACAGACTGTCCTGGGGTTTCTATCTCTGTGATGAAACACCGTGTCTAAAAGCAACATGGGGAGGAAGGAGTCATTTGACTTCACATCTGTTACAGTCGGTCACTGAGAGAAGCCGGGGCAGGATCCTGGAGGCAGGAACTGAAGCAGAGGCCATGGCGGGACCCGGCCTACCTGCTTGCTCCCCATAGCTTGTTCAGTTTGCTTTCTTCTAGCACCCAGGGCCGTCTGCCCGGGGACAGCTCTGCTCCCACTGGCTGCCCCTTCCTTCCATATCAAACTTTAGTCAGGATAACGCCACACAGGCCAGTCTTCTGAAGGCATGTCCTCAACTGTGATTAGATTGTCTCCCCTCAGAGGCCCCCAGATTGTGCTAAGTTGAAAAAGTCAGGACACCCATTGTCTTAACTAGGGTTCCTGTTGCTGTGAAGAGACACCGTGACCATGGCAACTCTTATAAAGGGAAACATTTAACCGGTGCTGGCTTACAGTTTCAGAGGTTCAGTCCATAGTCACGGCAGGACATGGTGGCAGGCAGACAGGGAGCTGAAGAAGGAGCTGGGAGTCCTACGTCTTGGTCCCCAGGCAGCAGGAAGAGACTGTGTGTCATACTGGCCACACTTGAGCATAGAAGGCCTCACAGCCCACCCCCATAGTGACACACTTCCTCCATGAGGCCACACTCCTAACAGTGCCACTCCCTGTGGGGCAACTTTCAAGCACACGAGTCTATGGGGCCACAACTGAGACCAGCCAAGCTATGCTCTCTGCATCACCGCTCTCCAGGCATCGTCTCAGGCTCCTCCAAGGGAATGCCTTCCAACCCAGGCTCGGTAAGTGTTTATTAGAGAGAAAGCAGGGCGATTCCCTTACCAGCTAACCACTGTGTCCTCAGCACTCAAGTCACGGCTCTGCCTGTGCCTTGTGGTCCTCTGAGGTCCATCTGCCCCCACAACCCTCCTCTGCACTCCACCTGGCTCAGTGGCAAGTTTCTCTTGGACAAAGCAACTGACTTCAGATCTAACGGGTTTGCAGAAAGAGCATGCCTGGCTTCGAGCCTTGGGAGAGGAGAAGGAGGCTTCCTAGCATGTAGCCTATTTTTCTCATCGTTTCTATGGACATTCCCATCACCCATCCTGTCTGTCAGATCACAAATTTCCCACCATTCCTGCCCCCTCCTTCCCTTTACTCCTTGTACCCAGCTCACATCAATGTGGTCCGTTTCTCTACTCAGGGAACTTCTGAGCTTCAGCTGGCAGAGCCTAACTCACGCATCTCTCATCAAATCTGCATCCGGTGGTGGCAACAGCAGGAAAGGCTGAACCAGCTACATGTCTACATATCTCTCTCCTCAGCAGGAGCTAAGTATTGGCGTTTCCCAAGTGGCACTGCTTCCAAGTTCCTTGCAAATACGTCCACCTTCCTCCTAGGCTTCTTCAGCACTGTCATGGCTGGCCTTGCTTGCACGTCAAAAGACACTTACAAGAAACCCTTTGCCCTCGCTTGCAACAATTAAAGATGCCTCACAACAACAACAGATTCAGCCATGAAATCGTCCCGATGGAGGTGTCTTTCTGTCCACTCGATTAAGATGAGTCTTCGCTCTGGCAGTCGAGTTCTCCCAGGGCAGATCCCACATGACCCTTCAGATGTGCTTCGTGACAGGCCATTCTCCACACTCGCAGGACAGGAAACTTCAGGAAAGGAGGACAGTGACAGCGTTGAGTGGGATGTGCACCAGGAGTGTTAACACCATCGTGAGATGGGAGCCCTTGCAGCCCAGGGATAGGAGGGGTGCTGGTTGCTACTGTTCCCCAGCTGGCCCCTGTTTCACAGCTAACGGGTCTTTGATGCCTGTCTGGGAAGGGTGCGTGGTCCTGATGAGGGGGAAGGACACCGATTTGTTGTTCTTTTTGTAAAGTTCACAAGCTGCAGACTCCGATGAGGACTGGGTTGTTGACACTTTCGGTCGAGGTAACGGTGGGTTTCCCCGCTAGGAGATCCCATCAAAGGACCCCATTGGTTTCTCGGCTAGCACATTCCGTTAAGGGACCCCTATGTTTTCCCAGCTAACAGGTTCCATCGAGGGGCCCCTTGAGTTTCCCAGCACTGACCTTCAGGGAGCCTGCTTAATGTGACCAACACTACAGACAATGAACAATCAAGCCTTCCGGAAGATTCACCATGAACCAAGTGTGCACAGGCTGGGTGTACTAGCATGGACAATATTGGACTCTGGACAGTCAATCCCATTTATAAGTCATTGTCACCGTGCTTATCATTGCAAAGGGCCAGGAGTGACAGTTTCACTCAACTCTAGAGAAACAGCAAAAGAAACCCAAAGCAAGCATGAACTAGGGATGGAGCCCACCTCACTATCGGTGTGAGATTAAACCGTGTGCCTGGTTAGGTTTTGTCAAGCAGGCCAGGCTTGTCTGTGAAGAGGGACTTCCACTGAGAAGCACCTCCTTCAAGTTGTCTGGGCCCTGGAGGAGGGACCCAGCTCCCTGCAGGTGCCACCTCTGGGAAGGTCGGAAGCAGGGGAGCAAGCTGGTAAGCTCAGTTCCTCCATGGGGTATGCCTGCGCTGTGGCATGGAGACCCAAGGCTGACCACAAGGAGGGCTCACTGCAGGGTCCGTCCCCCTAACTATTGCCAATAATCCATGCCTAGCTCCAGAAGTGGGGTAGCACCTTGTGTTTGCCGTCACCTCTGACGCCATGCCTATGAGCTTACGACGTCTGGGCCTGTTGAACGGGAGCAGGTCTACATCTCGTAGGGCTGGCATTGCTACAGACCGCAGTTCACCTGAGAGCACTGCATCCTTAGGCTGTGCCCCATGCCTCTGTCTTCTTATCAGGGCCTCTATATACCAGGATAGTGTCTCCTTACCTACAGGGAGACACTCAGAGACCCCTGAAGGTCACAGGGATGTCACCGTGGCTCAGAGACCCCTGAAGGTCTTTGCATAGTGATGTTGCTGTGTGAAGTGTCCTTCCCAGGCATAAATGTTGGGGCTTTGTTCCATAGCTAGTGGAATGATTTTGAAAGATTTTGGGGACTTTAGGATATGAGCCCAACTAGAGGAAGTGGGGTCACTGGGTAGGGGTCCCTCAGGGCTACCCCTTGCCCTGTAAGTGTTCCACTCTGTGTCCTGAGCTGCTCTCTGCTTCTGTGGCTGTGAAGAGCACAGCCTCTTGCCACCACGATGCTTGGTCTCACACTAGACCCAGACCCAGCTGAGCTGAGGCCCTGAAGCTGACATCCTCAAAATTGGGAACTAAAAGAAGTCCTCATACGATGTGGTGTTTTCTTTTCTTCCAGGCCCTTTGTTCCGGTGATGCCGCCTGACTGCCACATTGCCGGGTGCTGGGGCGTGCCATGCCTGAAAGTCACAGCGAGGGACCCTATCTATTTCCTTCTCTCCCTGCCTGCATTTCTGAACTGAATAATTCCCCATGTGTGAATGCGGGGACCCACTCCCTAACTCTAGGACAGTGGGAATATAATAAAAATCACTTCCTCCATGACAATTATCTCCTTACCTTTTCCATCAAGTACCTTTTATGTCACCTGCCCCAAACACATCCCACGTGCTTTAGAAACCCACTCACCCAGTCAGGTCCCCACATGTGTTCAGGCAAAGTGGGTGTTCACTCAACCCCAGAAGACAGAGATTGGGGGTGCCGTTGAGACACAATCACGTGTGTACACCATACCTGCTTTCCAAGTAGTGGGTGTTCACTCAACCCCAGAAGACAGAGATTGGGGGTGCCGTTGAGACACAATCACCTGTGTACACCATACCTGATTTCCAAGTGCTTTATATGACTGATGTTGACCTACAGGGAGACTGTCATTGGAGCTCAGCAAAGGACAGGGGCTTGGACTCATCTTTGTCCAAATCCTGCCTCTTGCTTACCACAGTGTCAGAGGTAGGAAGCCCTTTAATAGCTCTGAGCATAGGATTTATCTTGAGAAAAATGCCATCATCTCTATCCCACCCCACCTGGTTCTTGGGAGGATTAAATACGCCAAGGGTCTGAAAAGCCCTGGGCCACATCAAGAACTGCGGTGTTACTGCCAGACGAGTGGCGGTCCATTCTGATGGGAGGGTACATTTGTTCACGCTCCTCAGCCAGTCATTCCCCCGACCCATTGCCCACCGCCTTCCACTTACCCCAACTAATTTCCCTGCCTCCCATCAGGAATATATGATTTCCCATGGTTGAACTCTCAAGGATGGCCATAGAAATTCGTTTCCACCCCAGGCCTGTCACTAGCCATCTGAGTGACAGTTGGTGTGCTAGCCTACCCTTCACTCAGTTACTGGTTGCTGTGCAACCATTAGCCAGCTGTGCTTCGTAGCAGGTGATTTAATTGGGTCTTAATAAAAACCCAGAGTCAGATACAAGAGTAAATGCTGGAAGGTCAGAGAGACAAAGGAACAATTCACGGCCACACTTTACCTCGTCAACTTCCCAGCCAAAAAGACACTGGGCTGCTGTCTTCTCCCGCCTTATCACTTCCCCGCTCTGGCCAGCCACTTCCTGCCTGTCTGCACAGACCTCCAGACCTCTCTGGTTAACGAATGGACAGCTCCTCCCCCTGATTTCCAGGCAAGCTTTATTTGTTAGAGTGCAAACAAGATACCACTACAGTGTTCATTGCCCTGCACTTTCTGTAGGCTGAAGCCCACACCCAGCTTGTAGAAAGACCCTTCGACTAAAGGTTGCAGTCTTAGTGTGGACCAGAGCCGCAGCACAATCTCCAGGCTCCACTGGGGAGGTTCATTTCCAAATGTTCACGGCTGCAGGCAGCCTGTGCCTCATCACGGCCGTCAGACTGAGGTCTTTCTTGGTTTCACTGGTTTCCGGGCAGAGGCCACATTTCTTGCCATGTAAGCCTCCAGGCAATGCCTCGTGCATTGGAAACACAATTTCATAAGCAACAACCTCTGCTGTTTCAGCTCTAAGAGGCTTCACAGGTCCCACCTACGTTCAAGTCAGAAGGCCGCTCGCCATGCTGAGACAGGAGTACCCAGCGTTGAGGATGCTGGCTGTCCACACCTCCAGTGGCCCCCACCCCCAGCAGGGCTGTTGAGAGAGAAGCCACACCTCCTCACCTGCCACATCGTATGCGAGCTGAGTAGGATGACTCTTCCCACGCACTGATCACAAAAGCATTTGCTCTGGGAGAGGAAAAGCAAATGCAGGAAGCAGGTACATGCATCTTCCAGATATTTCCAATCAAGTGCAAAACAAGCTGTTTACCAAGTGAGAGAGAAATCCCCAGTCCTTGTTAGCTTTCCACCCAGTGCCAAGTGACGCCATCAGCAGAATTCCCAACCCCGGGCGCTCAGCGCTTGTAGCTAAGGAGGACAATGTTTGGCCTCTTTTCTCCCTCTTTAAGGAGTTTTGTAAATTCAGAGTCCAACACAAAAGCTAATAATTGCTTTGTGACCCTGGATAAGTGATCATCGTGCCAGAGATGAGGCTCATTTTTCCCGCCTGTCCTGTAAAGAATGTGTTTATAAATGTGTATTTAGATTCCCTGAGAACAGGGCTCACCATTCTTCATCCTGGGAGACAATTGATTAGTTGCACCTTGAAGTCGTTTTTCAAGGAATAACCATCAATATTAACAGCTGCCAACCTTCCCCATCCATAACCGGCTGCAAGCATCTCTACCCCATGGCTAAAAGGTTTACATTTGCAACCTGGGATTACTTGGTGGTTCTCAGAGTGGAAACCAGGCATGCTGTTGCGGGCCCTCACAGTCTCAGCTGTCCAAACACTAGTTGACAAGGAGGCCCCATGCAGCCTTGGGAGACAGTGGACTAAAATTCATACCTGAGAGATATGTGTGCTGCCTAACCAGTCTACTCTTCAACACCTGCGATCTGCAGGGAGATGGACCACCTTGTGACAGAGTAGAGAAAACCTGGATTTGGGGTCAGAAATTTCTAAACTTGAATCCCAAGCGTCACCATTACCTTAGTCACATCTGAGCCTAAGTTGGGAGTTTTAGTCTTCATGAGAAGGCCTCATTAATGCTGAAAAATACTCATGAAATGCGTGTGAGTGCGTGTGCGTGTGTGTGCATGTGCGTGTGTGGTGTGTGCATGCATGTGTGCACGTGTGTGTGCATGTGTGTGCATGCATATGTGCATGTGTGTGTGCGTGTGCGTGTGCGTGTGTGTGTGTGTGTGTTAAGCACCACCGCATATGAAATTAAGATTTGACATGGTAACTCTATGGTTTGAGACATCATTTAGCACTGTTCACATGTGAGTACACACGCACACTTGTGCACATGACCTGTGGAGGCCAGAAGCCAACCTCTGGAACCTTCCTTAACCGTGCTCCACTTTGCTTTTGAGGTCCAGCACCTTACAGAACCTGGAGCTCAACAAGTGGCTGCATTAGCTAGCTAGCAAGCTCCAGGGACCCCCTGTTTTTCCACCTCCAGCGTTGGAATTACAGGTGTACCCTGTTGTTGTTTTGCAGCTGCTATGGCCTAAGAAACACAAACACGAGATTGAGCGCCCACGTGGAGTTTATTGAGAGAGGGGAGAGGAAAGAGGGGGTAGCTGGTGGCCAACCGAAAGCGGGGAGAGAGAGAGAGTGGGGTGTGGGGCGCTTGCTTTTAAGGGGGCTTGCGCATGCGTATCCCAGTCTCTGCGGCCAGGTAGCTTGGGTAGGGGGGCTGCGTAACCCAGTCTCCGCCCAGCCAGGTAAGGTCTGACGTAGTGATTACACGTCCCGCCCATCAGAGGCGGGGCCCACAGACTGCCGAGGCTCAACATTCCCACCTCTTATTACTATTAAAAAGGTGGGGGTTGGGCATGGCCCAACAGGGTGAGACTGCAGGTTTCTAACATTCCCACCTCTTGTTGTTATTAAAAATGGGGGTTGGGCGTGGCAGGTCAGGGAATAAGGGCGTTGAGTTCTCAAAAGACTGCTTCCTGCTGACTTGGGGCGTTGATCATCCTTTGGGGAATCTGAGAAAGCTGGGGTGCTGCCACGTCCTGGTAGCTGGTTGTTTCATCGCAGTCCTGACTGTATGGAACTCTGGTGTCTCTCTGAGACCTGTTTGAATGGATCCATTTCAGCTCCCTTTAGAGAATCCTTTGAGTTTGTGAAAACATAAATGTTAAGACACATTAGCAACATGTTTATGTTAGAGATGTTACCTTCACTTAGGAGTTACAAGTGTTTGATGATTTGTGTCTCTAGATCCGTGGCTGTCATTCCTGTAACAATAACTAATTGGTTAGATTAAAAGTTTAGGTCAGCCTGCGGGCAGGAAGAAAACATGAAGCTTCCAGTCCGGCGGGGTGAGGTTACAGGAATGAATCCTTAATCTTCTAGAATAGGAGACAGTGTGGTTGATCTCGGTGTCCTCCGGAGCTTAAGGGAGCAGGGTCCTGTCGTAGTTGCTGTATATGAAGGATTAGTTTTGGGTGAGGAAGTAAAGGGTTTGAGATGGGATAAATGAATCCAGTGGGAAAGGCCCTCAAGCTTAGCAGCTGTTGGAGTGACAAGGATTACCTTGAAGGGGCCCTGCCATTTAGGGGAAAGGGGTGAGGAGCGTTGGTCTGGGGGAGAGAGAAGAACCTGGTCCCCGATGTTAATTGGGGATGTGCAGAAATTGGCACAAGGTCGAGGCAGGGAGTGGTCAGTAAAGTTCCATAGGAGGGAACGGAGATGATGAAGTAAGGGTGTAAGCAGGTGGTCAGGGAGAGGTGACAGTTCAGGTGAGAGACCAGGTGTTAGAACTGGCCTCCCATACATAAGTTCAAAGGGTGAGATGAGAAGGGGTCGTTTGGGGAGGGCCCTAAGCCTGAAAAGAGCCAGAGGCAAAAGTTTTACCCAGTCAAGGTGAAGTTCCTGTGACATTTTAACAAGAACATTTTTTAAAGAACGATTAGTACGCTCTATCTTCCCTGAAGACTGGGGGTGATAGGGGATATGGAAATGCCAAGGGATGTTTAGAGCTTTAGATAAGATTTGTGAAATCTGAGAGGTGAACTCAGGACCATTGTCTGACTGAAGAGAAGCTGGGATTCCAAACCGTGGAATTATTTCCCTGAGAAGGGTGTCAGAAACTGTCTGAGCTCTCTTGTTAGTAGTTGGAAAAGCTTCCACCCACCCTGAGAAAGTGTCAACCAATACCAGGAGATATTTGACCCGTCTGACTGTAGGCATGTGGGTAAAGTCCAGTTGCCAGTCAGTCCCTGGGAGAGAGCCCCTGGCCTGGTGGGTAGGAAAAGGGAAGCTACGATACCTAGAGTTAGGATCTGACATTTGACAGATCTTACAAGAGGCAGTGATAGTTTTTAAGAACTCCAGGTCCTCAGGAGTGGGCTGGAGGTGAGCCTTGACAAAATGAGAAAGAGCCTTGCTGTTAGGATGAAAGAGCTGGTGTAAATAGGACAGAATCTGTTGAGTATTAGGAGGTGACTGTGAGGATGTGGGTAGTAGTGTCAGGACTCCCTGTGGTGGGTGTGGTGAGTGTGGGCTTCTGAGGGCTGCAGCTTTAGCTGCTTCATCAGCCCGGTTGTTTCCCTTAGAGATAATGGAGCTGTCAGTCTGATGAGACCGGCAGTGAATAATCCCTATAGCTTTGGGGAGGTGAGAGGCCTTTAGCATGGCCATAATATAGCCTGAGTTAGTTATGGATCCTCCTTTTGTGGTAAGCAGTCCCCGCTCTTTCCAGATAGCAGCATGGGACAGGAGGATGTGAAAGGCATATTTGGAGTCTGTATAGACATTTAGGGTCTGTCCCTGTGCTAATTGAAAGGCACGGGTGAGGGCTATTAATTCAGCCTGTTGGTTAGTAGTATGGGCAGGGAGTGCCTGTGCCTCTATCACCTTAGTATCTGACACTATGCCATAGCCTGCTCTACGGGTCCCCTTATGTAAAAAGGAGCTGCCATCTGTATACCAGGTATAGGTGGCCTGAGGTAGTGTGCCCTCCTGGATGTGTGCAGGATGGGGCAATAGTTCCTCTAAAGTTTCAATGCAAGAATGAGATGGGGAATAGTTAGTATTAGGTTGAGGTAGGAGATTTGAGATATTAAGGGGTGGGCAGGATTGAAAAGTAAGTGTGGCATCTTCTATTAGTGCCACCTGGAGGGAAAGAACTCTAGAAGGAGGTAGGGTTTGTAAGCCTTTATAAGTTAAGAGATGAGACAGGTTATGGTGGGAGAAGACAGTGATGGGTGACCCAAAGGTTAGTTTTTTTGACTCACGAATGAGGAGCTCAGCAGCTGCTAAAGCACGTATGCAGGGTGCCCATCCTTGGGCAGTTAAGTCTAGTTTCTTTGACAAATATGCTACAGGTGCAAAGGAAGGTCCCAGCTGGTGGCCTAGAACTCCAAGCGCGTATCCTTCCTTTTCTGTTATATATAGAGAGAAAGGACGAGTTAGGTCTGGCAGGTGAGGAGCTGGGGCCTGGAGAAGAGCCTGTTTGAGTTTTTGGAAGGACTTAGTAACAGGATTAAGGAGAGGTTCGTGAGGGGAGCCAAGGGCTGCCTCATATAGGGGGCGAGCAAGGAGAGAGTAAGAGGGGATCCAGGAGCGTAAGAAGCCAGCTATTCCTAAAAAAGACAAAATTTCCTCTTTAGTAGAAGGAACTGTAAGAGATTGGATTAGATTTTTTCTGTCTAGGGTAATAGCTTTATGAGTTGGGGTTATAGTTAGTCCCAAGTAGGTGACCTGCGAAGTAGACAGCTGGACCTTGGAAGGTGAGACTCTATAACCCCTGTTGGACAGGAAATTTAGAAGAGCAGAGGTGTTAGTCTGGCTGACTTCTAGGGATGGGCTGCACAGTAGAATATCATCTACATACTGTATGAGTTTAGATTTGGGGAGAGACAGAGAAAGCAGGTCAGAGGCCAGAGCTTGGCCAAATAGGTGTGGGCTGTCCCGGAATCCCTGAGGCAGGACAGTCCAGGTGAGCTGTGTGGAGACATGGGTATCAGGGTCAGTCCAGGTGAAAGCAAAGATATTTTGAGACTTAGTATCAAGGGGGGATAGAGAAAAAGGCATCTTTGAGATCCAAAACTGAGAAATGAGAAGTCCCTGAGGGGATAGTAGAAAGAAGTGTGTAAGGGTTAGGTACTACAGGATGGAGGGGGACCACTGCAGAGTTAATGAGTCGGAGGTCCTGAACCAAGCGATAGGTCCCATTAGGTTTTTTAACTGCTAGTATAGGGGTGTTGAAGGGAGAGGATGTAGGGGCGGAGTAACTTTTTTCTTAAGAGGTCAGAGATGATAGGCTTAAGTCCCCTAAGGCTCTGGAGTGGGAGTGGGTACTGGATTTGAGTGATGTACCTCAAGGGGTTCTGCAGCTGAATGACAACGGGGGAATGGTGTCTAGCCACAGAAGGGTTTTTGGTGTCCCAGACTTGGGGGTCCACCTCAGAGGCTGGCAAAGGGAGTGGCGTATTAGAACCAGTAGGATGAGTGGCTAGGAGAAGGAGAAGAGGAGCTGCTGACGAGTGTGGGGTTAGGCGAATGGGGGGAGCAAAAGAAATAGAAGCTCCTACCTTGGCTAAAAGATCCCTTCCCAGTAGGGGCACAGGACAAGTAGCTATAACTAGAAATGAATGAGTGAGGGGAATTCCCCTAAAAATACAACTGAGTGGTGGGGTTTGATGAGGTAGATAAGGCTGTCCCCCTACCCCGACAATAGGGAGACAAGAAGGAGAAGTGGGTCCCCAAAACTCCCTCAGAACCGAGTACGTGGCACCAGTGTCCAAAAGGAAGGAGATGGATCGCCCTGATACTTTAATTTCCACCCGGGGCTCCCTGTTAGAGATGACAGTGGTCGGGTCAAGAGAGCCCGGGCCCCTTCACTCATCATCGTCCATGGCCAGGGCCATGAAGTCCGCCAGAGGGCGATCTGGATCTGATGTCCCCCTGCCACGAGGGGCATGGGGGCAGTCTGTTGACCAGTGACCCTCTTCGTGGCATCTTGGACACGGTTTGAGTGGCACACGGGGATTAGGACAGATTCGGGCCCAATGTCCTTCCTGACCACATTTAAAGCATGGACGCTGTGGTCCTCGAGTCCCAGAGGGGCCCCGGGCAGAGTCCGAGGCCGGTCGGAGGGCCTTGGCCATCATATGGTACTTGTACTTAAGGGCTTTTTCATCTCTCCCATGGTACACCTTAAAGGCCACTTGTAAGGCTTCTGATTGTGGGGTTAGGGGTCCCAACTCCAAGCTTTTAAGTTTAGCCCTAATGTCAGGGTAGCTCTGAGAAAAAAAAATGAGTCATAAGGAGTTGCCTGCCCTCTTGCGTCTCAGGGTCTAGGCTAGAATACTGTAAGAAAGCCTGTGTAAGGCGGTCTAGAAACTGAGAGGGATTTTCTGTTTTTTCCTGAACTACCTCCAGAATTTTTTGATAGTTTATTGGCTTTAGGGCAGCCTTACGGAGACCAGCCATGAGGCAGGTAGTAAACTGGTCTCTAGCCAGAATTCCTCCCGGAGTATTATAATCCCAATTAGGCTCATTCTCTGGAACAGCTTCTGCCCCAGTAGGGAGAGCAGCCAGAGTTTGATGAACCTCATCTGCATGTGCTTTAGCCTGCTCCCATACTCATCTACGTTCCTCAGGTAGTAGGTTGTTGGCTAAGATCATATATATATCATGAAAAGTGAGACTATAGGACTGAGTGATATATTGAAACTGTTTTATAAAGGCAGTAGGGTTAGAGGTATAGGAACCCAGTCTACTTTGCACCTGAGAAAGTTCTGATAGGGAGAAAGGGACGTGTACTTTAACCAACCCATCCACTCCAGCAACTTCTCGCAAGGGGAGAACCGTAGCTGGCTTGGCATTGGTGGTTTGAGAACAAGAGGTGGTCCGAGAGCGGGTAACAGGGGGTGTGAAAGTAGGTGCAAGGGCTGGGCGTTTAGATCGACCCAGGGTTGGAGAGGAAGGAATTGGAGAGGAAGGAGAACAGAAGAGGTAGTTGAACATTGAGGACGGAGCGGCGGAGGTTCATTAGCGGGGTCTAAGGTAGTGGAGGTTTCTTCAGGTTCAGCTTGCATGGCTAGAAGAACATTAGATGGAGAGGAGGAAGATGAAAGAGAGTGTTTAGCAGAGAGATAGAGAAAAGCTTGAGCATAGGGTAACTCCTTCCATCTACCTGTTCGCTGGCAGTAATTTGAAAGATCCCGTAAAATATCAGGATCTAGAGAGCCGTTACGCGGCCAATTTGAATTGTTTTCTAGGGGATATCTAGGCCACTTTTCAGTACATAGGTAAATAAGTCTGGGTGCCTTAACAAGTGGCATTAAGTGAAAGGGTTTTAAATTTTCTATTAGGCATCCCAGTGGAGTGGTGGGAGGTATTTCCTTGGTCGGTTTATTCCCCATGGGTGGAGTGAGACGTGACCAATCAGTCTTGGAGCTCGTCAGCCCAAGAGTGTGGCCACGCAATAATCAGAGAATGGCAGAGCGTTATTCGAAGCTCGTCAGCTCGAAAACGTTGCCAGAGCCAACAGAGGCCGGAGGACTCAGCAGTCCGAGACAGATGTACCGCCCTGGGCGGCACGTCTTCCACCCTTGAGGGATGTACCCGCCCTAAGGAAAGGGTTGAAGAATAGTTTTTTTTTTTAAAAAAAGGGTACCTTACCTAATTGAAGCCGGTGTGGGATGGTATTTCCAGCGAACGGGTGGATGAAAGTGGGCCTCTGGATCAAAATCAGGGTCCCCAAGTGTCTCTGGCTAGCTGCCCGCCAGCAGGTAGCTGCCGAGTCCTCGGGGAGAGCCCGACCGGGTTTCTGGCACCAATGTTGTTGTTTTGCAGCTGCTATGGCCTAAGAAACACAAACACGAGATTGAGCGCCCACGTGGAGTTTATTGAGAGAGGGGAGAGGAAAGAGGGGTAGCTGGTGGCCAACCGAAAGCGGGGAGAGAGAGAGAGTGGGGTGTGGGGCGCTTGCTTTTAAGGGGGCTTGCGCATGCGTATCCCAGTCTCTGCGGCCAGGTAGCTTGGGTAGGGGGGGCTGCGTAACCCAGTCTCCGCCCAGCCAGGTAAGGTCTGACGTAGTGATTACACGTCCCGCCCATCAGAGGCGGGGCCCACAGACTGCCGAGGCTCAACATACCCCACTACATTTGTTTCCTTGTGTGGGTTCACACTTTCGAGATAAAGTCATGTTCCCAGCCTCTGTAGCATGCTTTGAAAAAACCATATTATTATGAAAAATTCCAAGCCATATTAAAAAGAGAACAATGGACCTCGTGCATTCATCAACTGGGGTAAACTCGTGTCAGTTTATTTCCATCTAAATTACAGACACCACACCCCCCACATTATTTTAAAGTAGAAGCTTAACTTTTTTTTTTCATTGACAGATAGGTCAAAATACATTTCTATAAGGTACCATCTCTTTTATACTAAACCACGCCACTATATTTAACTAAAAATAGTAATTCTTCTGCAACATAAAAGCCCTGAATTGGAGCTGGAGAGATGGCTCAACAGTTAGGAACGCCAGCTGCTCTTGCAGAGGGGTCCAGGTTCAGTCCACAGCACCTAAGTCAGGCTCTTCACAGCCACTGGGACTCCAGCTCCAGTGGGTCCAGTGCCCTCTTCAGGCGATGCACACACATGTATTCGCTCAGGCACTTTATGCAAATCATAAGGTAAATAAAGCATTGGAAAGCATGCACTGTTACTCACTTCCTGAATCATTCACGTATTTTTAAGTAAAGTCTACACATTGCAGTTAATGTGAGCATGCATGTATGCCCGCATCCGTGCATATGTGTTCCTGTAAGCCACTGTCCTTTATTTTCCAGCTGTGACTGGCAAGGCCACATATCCTAGAGTTTTGGCATCCGGAATCTTGCGGTTTGCCTCCTGTCTTGCATTTCCTATTGCGGACCGAAATCGTCTGAAGAAGCAACATCTTCACTATAGCTCGATCCTTCAGCCTGCTTGGCTCTGGCGGGGTATAACACAGCTCTGGGGAGATGGGATGTGGCAGGTGAAGAGCCAAAAGGTTTTGGGTTGTCTTTTGCCACTCTTAACAACTATTTACTAGCAACTGCTGTGACTTCTCTAGCATCCTTTTGACCCTTAGACAAAACCCTTGGGATGCATCTGAATGTCTGATATATATCAAGTCTCCATCAACTGTAAAGCTAAGAGTATGATATAGATAGACAGGATCTAACCCCATACACTTCCCAGCCACTCCGTAGCCTACCAGATGAGTCCACTACTACAAGCACATTATCTCAGGACCGTTTTCTGAGGCTGCAATCGTCTCATGACTTCTTTCCAAGGTGTAACATGCCATGTAGAGTAGCTTGCATAGTTCCCAGACTATGATTTCCCATTTTTAGACCGGGGTGGGGGGGGATTCTCATTCCATTAAAACAAGCTGACATCTTTACATCAACATTGAGCTGATGTCATAGCCCGACTTTTCATCTCCCTGACAAACTCTTGAGTTTGGCTTAGGTGCAGAAAGCTCACTCCACAGTTAGTTAGCTCTTGTATCCGGGCCTTGGCTGTGGTGATATTTTGTTTATGAGCTAACAAATAAAACTTTCCTGGAGATCAGAGTGCAAAGCTAGCCACACTAGTTAGCCAAAGAGGCCAGGCAGTGGTGGCACACACTTTTAATCCCAGAACTTGGGAGTCAGAGGCAGAGGGATCTCTGTTAGTTCAAAGCCAGCCTGAGCTACACAAAATTGGCCCAGCCTAAAAGAGAAACAGAGCTCACACAAAGGTGATCCCAGCACTTGGAGTGAAATGCCTTCAATCCCAGCACTAATGAGTAGAGGCAGAAAGGGGTATGGCTGCGTGCAGAGAGGAATATAATGGGAGGAGACAGGAGCTCATGGGGGTCTGGAGCAGGCAGTCTGAGGGTGCAGTCTGCGGACAGACAGAACACCCCTACAAACCCATGCCTGATTCTACCTTCCATAGCACCCCACGTCTCATTAAATCCACCCGAGGATTAATACAGGGATTAGGTTAGAGTCCTTGTGACCTAGTAGTCGCTGGAGACTTCCTCACAGACACACCCAGGGGTGTCTCTCAATCCAACCAAGGTGGTGATAATCAAGAGTATCATAACTAGAAATGAAATCCACGTGCCTGTGTGGTAATTTCCCACTGTTAAAATACCACGAAGTAAAACTGACTGTGGGGTGGGGCTTGTTACTTTCAATCTCCCATCCATTGTTTTGAAACCTGGAGCTGGGCTCTTTAGCCTTTGAATGTCCTGCATTCGGAAGGCAGGGGACCTTCTGCTTACTGAGATGCATTTAGATGCATCCCCGACCTCTCCCTCTCCACTCAAGACAAGCAAAAGTAACTTCGGATGTTACCAAGTATTCTGTACAGAGGGTTTTCTCCCAGCTGACAACCGGTAACTGCACAGATGAGAAGGACCATGTCTGCATTAGTCACGTTTCTCTTTGCTGTCACAAAATAACAGAAAGCTCGGAGCAGGGCTGGACTGGGAGACCAGGGGTAGGTCTGACCCTAGCGATCTACTTCTTCTGCCTTACTCTACCTCTCAAAGTCTCCGAATCTTCAAAAATGTACAACAAACTGGCATCCCAGCACTGAAAACAGCGTTGCTCCTGTGGGGGCGGGGGCAGCTTAGATTAAGACGGTGATAAGACCAGGCGTGTAAGAGACTCACTGTCACACCATGAACGAAGGGGCATCGACTCCTCTCCCAGCTTCCTGTCAGCTGGTAGGGAATGAGCTGGAACTGTCTGCAACTATCTGTTATTCTGCCACAAGAATCCCTCCCAGGCCTTCCAGTCTTCCGCCAAGGAGAGCTGCAAATGTGGTCCAACAAAAAAAAGTCACTAACTTTCTTAAGCAGCAACAGTTTGCATTTGAATTCAATGTCATCTAAACCCTTGGGAAGGGGGCCTCATGAAGAACCTCTCTGGATTAATGGGAAGACCCACTATGTGGCAGCACCACTGTCCGGGAAAGGAGAAGGCAGCTGAGCTGTTGAATGCATTAATCCATGACTCTCTGCTCTTGACTGTGGCCATGGCAAAACAGCTTCTTCAAGTTCTTGCTGCCTCTTAACTTGATTTTTCAGTTCTGATAGATGTGTGTGTGTATATAAACATAATATATAACAGCAATATAGATATATTTGTATATGTGTCCTCACACACACATGCACTATACATATACACATTACATATCCCACACACATACCACACACACATACCACATCCATACTACACACACATATATACCACAGCACACATATATCACACACACACACACACACACACACACACACACACACACACAAACACACACGAGAGGCCCAAATCAAGACATTCACCATATATAACCCAAATGAGAAAGACTAATAGCATGAGGTCAGAATGGCAGCTGGTGATGGAAGGGTTTGAGTTGTCAACTTATCGTTATTTATTTCCTCCTGGTTCTAATTTTTTGACATGTTTTTGAAAAGAAAACTGTCAGCATATGATTTGCCTTGCTCAAACATATAGTTTGATGTTTTTTTATGTATGATTATGGATCATTCCCACTGTAGAGCATCTTCACACATACCCAACCCCGTCTGTAGCAGAGGTCTCCCCAACCTCCCTGCACAGAGCTGCTGGAATGTTTATCTAATTTGTCTAATTCTGAACACTTCATATAAATGAAATTATTCAAGGAGAGAGGGGGACGGAAAGGGGAGGAGAGAGAGAGGAACTGAGCACAAAGCACCCTTCTGTCCGGTGTCGATCCATTAAGATGGAAGGTGTCAGTCAGCAGGAACCCCTCCACCCTACCCTCGTGTGATGGTCTCCACCTTCTTAAAGCATGGGTCAAAATAAACACTTGCTTTTGTAAGGAATTTTAATTTTATGCATGTCTGTGCAAGATTCATGTGCCTGGTGCCAGCAGAGGTTAGAAGTCATCATCACATGACTTGGAACTGACATTAGATTGTTACAAGCCATCTTGTGGGTGCTGAGAGTCAAAACAAAGGCTCCTGTCTGAGCAGCCAATGCTCTCAACCACAGAGCCTTCGGTCGGGGATGTTGTAAGTCGTGCAAGTGCCGGGAAGAAGCCCCTTGAGTTAAAGGCTCCAAGAGGCACAGCTTTGCCTCCACTCTCTTTATGAGGCGAGTCGCCCCGCCCCGCCCTGCCCACCCCGCCCCGCCCCGCCCCGCCCTGCCCACCCCGCCCCGCCCCGCCCCGCCCCGCCCCGCCCCTGTTCTGCAGAGATGGCATGAACCCTGCCATCAGGGTCTTCTGGGTCTCACCAGCGATAGTATTGAGTTCTGCATATTAGTTCTCATCAGGGAAGAACAAACACTGGGCAGGCGTAGTTTTAACAAAGTCAACACGGTTTTGAATTATTCCGCAGCGGGGCACTGAAGGATGGAGACCATGCTCAGTGCTTGCTCAGTCATCTGAGATGATAAGTATCACAACTGTTATATACGAAACGGCCCCAGTCTCGGCACTTGAACTTGTGGTTCTCAGCTGCGGCTTCTGCTTTGGCAAACTGTGGACTCTTTAGCAGGTGGGCCTGGGTGAGGAGGTGATCAGCAGGGGTGGAGGCTTCGGTTAGTTCCTCTGCCTTGTTTCCTGTCCTGCTTTCCAGGTCTGCTGAGATGTGAGCAAGCACATTCCTAAAAGCCACTCCTATCACCACACCTTCCTGCCACGAGAGAAGCACCCTCAACTCCTGATCAAAATAAATCCTTCCTGCCTAAGTTGCTCCTTATCAGAGCAATGAGAAAGTCACTAACATGAGACCATTCCCTCCTCACAGACCAGGAAACCAGAGCTCAGTATCCTGCTTTGATTTAATCTATTATTGTTGTGTGGGTTTGGTGCATGTGCCTGTGTGTGTGTGTGTGTGTAGTGTGTTTTTGTGTGTGTGTGTGTGTGTGTAGTGTGTGTGTGTGTGTGTGTGTGGTGCATGTGTATATATGTGTTGAATGTGGCATGTGTGTTTGTGTATGTGGTATGTGTGTATGTTGTATATGGTGTGTGTGTATGTAGTGTGTGTGTGGTGTGTGTGTTTGTGTATGTGTGTGTTGTATTGTATGTGATGTGTGTGTTTGTGTGTGTGTGTTTGTGTGTGTGTGTTTGTGTGTGTGTTGTATGTGGTGTGTGTGGTATGTGTGTTTGTGTGTGTGTGTGTAGTTGTGTGTGTGTGTGTAGTGTGTGTGTGTGTGTGTGGTGCATGTGTATATATGTGTTGAATGTGGTATGTGTGTTTGTGTATGTGGTATGTGTGTATGTTGTATATGGTGTGTGTGTATGTGGTGTGTGTTTGTGTATGTGTGTGTTGTATTGTATGTGGTGTGTGTGTTTGTGTGTGTGGTGTATGTGGTGTATGTGGTATGTGTGTTTGTGTGTGTGTTGTATGTGGTGTGTGTGTGGTTTGTGTGTTTGTGTGTGTGGTGTGTGTCTGTGTGTTTGTGTATGTGTATGTGTGTTTGTGTGTATGGTGTGTGTGTTGTATGTGGTGTGTGTTTGTGTGGTGCATGTGTATATATTGTTGAATGTGGTATGTGTGTTTCTGTATGTTGTGTGTGTGTTGTATGTGGTGTGTGTGTGTGGTATGTGTGTGTGTGTGGTGTGTGTCTGTGTGTTTGTGTATGTGGTATGTGTGTTTATGTGTATGGTGTGTGTGTATATTGTATGTGGTGTGTGTGTGTTTGTGCATGTGGATTTGTGTGTGTGTTGTATATGGTGTGTGTATATGTGTGTGTTTGTATGCAGGCAAGAGCAACCGTGGAAACGGGCAGGCAGGTGTACCTATGGGGCTAGAGGACAGCCTTCAAGAATTGGTTCTCTCCTTCTACCATGGGTTCTGTGGATCGAATCCGGATCACACAGCAAGCTTGCACAGCAAGTGCTTTTACCTGTTCGGGTGGTCATGCCATCTCTCCAGCCCAGGCTTGGAGCTCTGAGTGAAGGTCCTCCTCTTGCACTACCCTCTGAGCCACCTCCCTGCTGTTCTAACAGCAAGCAAGATGCATGCGTCATGGCAGATGCACCCGTGAGATAAACACAGACTGTGTCACAGAACGGCCTCTTCCCACCCCCAGGGAAGAGACACAGCTTTTTGCTTTTAGCATTTTCCCCTCTTACCTGGAAACAGGGGAGCTGCTGGAATCTCACTTGGAAAACTATAAATGACTCTTGTGAGCCCAACAGCAGCACTGATCAGAAAACTTGGGGACTAGACCTGTGCTGAATAAAGTTCTTTTTCTCCCAAAGGGACAACACACTTAGCCATAAAGTACCCATTAGCAGATCGTGCCCAGCAGTGAAAACCCAGCCTATTGCCACATGACTCCAGAGTGACTGCAAGGCGTTCTCAGCTTGAACGCAGAATGACTTCATTGTGAACAGACACTCCAAGAGGAATTCTGCTGAAGGAGCAGGAGTGTGGAGCCCTTCCCACTTAGTTTCTTTATTGAAACACAATGGATGTAAATCCTTACCCGGAACGCTGCATTTTGGGGGGTCAGGAACAAGCTATAAAAATTGACTTCACACAGCTGATGGCTTCATAATCACCCACTAAATGGATAGCTGGGGTCTTCCATCATTCCTAGTGGCCATTTAAAAATTAACACTCTTAATAGTTCCAGATGTTCAAAAGAAATAGGAAACAGCTCTCTCTCTCTCTCCTCTCTCTCTCTCTCTCCCCCTCCCCCTCTCTCTCCTCTCTCTCTCTCTCTCCCCCTCCCCCTCTCTCTCCTCTCTCTTTCTCTCTCTCTCTTTCTCTCTCTCTCCTCTCTCTCTCCCTCCTCTCTCTCTCCCTCCTCTCTCTCTCCCTCCTCTCTCTCTCCCTCCTCTCTCTCTCCCTCCTCTCTCTCTCCCTCCTCTCTCTCTCCCTCCTCTCTCTCTCCCTCCTCTCTCTCTCCCTCCTCTCTCTCTCCCTCCTCTCTTGCTTTCTCCCCCCCCCCAGTCTGTCTTTCAGATGCTCTTTATCCCAGGAAACAGTGAGGCTCATGTGTGTCAAGGCCTCATTGTTCGAACCTGTGAGCCTAAATTCCCTCCACAGCTTGGGCCACTGATGAGCCCTGTGACCCCACACATTTGGGAGGAGTGGGGAGGAAGCTTTGCTCACGACTCCAGGACTTGCTTGCCATCACTGGCTCTGGCATCAGGACTAGGAGATGGACCGCACAAGAATGCACTTCCTTTCAGAGTTAGAGCCGTGAAGAGAAACTAAAGCTGGAGAGTCACAGCCCACCATGCTGCTGCAGGACCGGGCTTGGGAAGGAAGGAAGCTGAGGAGGCACCATCGCCATTAGAAACCTGTCTCTGCCACAACCCAGGAGGACTGTTGACCCCAGACTGCTCCTAGCTGGCTGCAGTTGGAGCAGGCTCGTGGCAGACCATGGGGTGAGAACAGCCAGTTCCTGATTCCCTGTCCTGTATTTCTGAGTGTATGTGTGTAAGTGCACGTATGTGTATGTCAGTGCTTGTGTGTGCCAGCAAGTATGGAGACCAGAGGCCGGTGTTAGATATCTTCCTCTACTACCCCCTACCTTATAGTTTCAGATGGGGTCTCTTTCTGGACTCAACGCTCACTGATTGGCTACACTGTCTGGCCAGGACATCCCAGAGATGCTCCCACTACACTCTGCCTTCTCTCATGGATGCATCAGCCGTACAAAACCCACGAGAGCACGGGCGGCGTCCTGCTCCCTTCACACCCGGGGTTCAGCGGATTTGGGGTCTTTCAGTCTGACCGCACTGAAGAAGGCAATACGAGTTTCCACACACAGGAAGGGCCAGTGAGAGCCACAGTATTGCGATTTAATAAGGATCAGGATAAACAATTAGGCCGAATAGATGTTTGTTCAGGGAGAAATAACTCACAACATAGGCAGATGAATGCGGCAGATATCACAAGGATCCTATACTCTCAGAGTCCCGCCAGCAAGAGAGAGCCTTCAACCCCTTCCTCGGCCTTCTCCCCCAGGTCACATCCGGCCCTGTCTCCACCCCCAATGGGCAGGGTCTAAGCCACAGGTGCGGACAAGGTGAATATCTCACTACACCACAGTACTGAGGATGTGTGAACACTGCTTCCAACCACTCCTGTTCAGTAAAGCTGTGCACAGCTTCCATAACTGGCTAGCGTTCTCTTGTGTTAACGTAGGTATCATCTATTTAGCATCTATTACATCTGTCTATCTATTACATCATCTACCTGCCTATCCTCAATTCACCTACCTGACTATATACAATATATTATCTGCTACCTATTTATCTCCATCTGTCTACCATCTATCTACCCATCCTCTATCACCTATGCAATCTATTAATCTGTTGACATATTTTTGCATTCTCTCTACCATTCTTACCCATTTGTTCTACCCATTCCATCCATCTCTTTGTCCATCATATGAATGTGTGAAGTAGAGCCACCTGACATTGCAAGTATCCATAAGTCCTATATGGCTTGAGTTAGCCTCATGGCAGACTCCAGTGATCAGAGTGGCTGCTTCGAGGGAGTCACATCACCATCAACCCAGTTACACCACAATCACCACTGAGACTCCAGCAGACAGGTATGAGCAGTTAACCTGAGCTGTGTTCTCGTGCAGCATCCGGGAGGCTCTGCACCCCAGGAGCTTGCTGCATGCCTTGGGCTTGTCACCCGGAGGCCCAGGAACAGGCTCTGCACTGGTTTCTGGCCCAGGTGTCATGGTCCCTGCCTGAGGTCACTGGATGGCTCTGTTGCAGGACAGGGTTGACAGACACAGCAGAATCCAGCTCCGAAATGAAAATTGGAAGTTTCCGTCCCACCTGGTCCTGCTGCTGTTTAGCCCCAAATAAAAGCACAAACAAATGCTATATTAACTATTAAACTGTTGGCCGATGGCTAGGGCTTCTTATTGGCTAGCTCTGTCTTAATTATTAACCCATTTCTATTCATTTATATATTGCCACAAGGCTGTGGCTTACCTGTAATCTTGCATGTTACTCCTTCGGCAGCATGGCGTCTCTTGGTGGCCTCTCTCTGCCTTCCTCTCCTCAGCCTTCTTCTGGTCTGGTATTCTCACCTATACTTCCTGCCTGGCTAATGACCAATCAGTGTTTTATTCATCAACCAATAGGAAAAACAGAGAAGGACGATCCCAATAACCAAATTCTTAGTGTGTGGGTTCCAGCTTTTGGCAACCGCATTGTCCATTTCCTGTGACCCTGTGTCTGGAGGAAGCCTGACCCCTTGACCTAGAATCTGTGCCATCCCTACTGACCCGTGTCCCGTGAGTTCCTCCCATGGCATCCCCACACTCTTTGCATTTGGACCAACATTAATTGCAGCTTTCATTCCCGTGTAAGAAGTCTGGGTTCAAAGGTCCAAGAGAGAGCAGAATGCATCCTAAGTGGGAGGGACAGCAGTGCTGGTGGCTGTCCCCACTGCACCCCTGCTCCCAGGGAAAAATGATTGCTTTCACTCAGGACATCATGGGGGAATTCTCCTCCCTCCAAAAGCAAGCATGGCATGCACAGTCTGCTCTCGGGGCGAGTTTGGACAGCGCTGTGGCTGTGATTCAGTGATGGCTGGATGGACAGTTAGGTTAAGGGGAAGGAGTTGGGGCGATGGTTACATGAATGAAGGACTTTCTGTGCAGGCCTGAGGACCAGAGTTCAGATCCCCAGAGCCCACACAAAGGTGTGGTGGCCTCCTGTAATCCCAGCATTCCAGAGGTAGAGGTCAGGGCTCCCCAGAGCCCCAGAGTGTGTGTGTATGTGTGTGTGTGTTGTGTGTGTGTATGTGTGTGTGTGTATGTGTGTGTGTGTGTATGTGTGTGTGTGTATGTGTGTGTGTGCGTCTGTGTGTGTGTTGTGTGTATGTGTGTGAGTATGTGTGTGTATATGTGTGTTGTGTGTGTCTGTGTGTGTTGTGTGTATGTGTGTGTATGTGTGTTGTGTGCGTATGTTTTGTGTGTGTGTGCACGCGTGTGTATGTATGTGTGTGTATGTGTGTTGTGTGTGTGTGTGTGTGTGTGTATGTTTTATTGTTTGATTATTTCATATATGCACATAACATGTTTTGGTTGGTTTGCTTTGATATATATCTCCTGAACGGAAAGAACAGGAAATGTACGAGCCATAAGGAAAGAAAGCATTGCCTCCCGTGTCCCGTGCCATATCAAATAGCCTTCCATGCCTTATCTTGACAGGTTAGAGTCTAAATGCTGAACCCAATCAGGTGTGGCTTTTGTTCCCTATGTTGTGGGCTAAAGATTGTCCTTCTACTGGAAAGAAAGTAGGGTATAATGGGCTTAGCAGGCCCTGTCCGGGTACGGATACTGGAGAAAGCCACACCTGTACCTGAGTGGGAGGCCTAGTGTTTGATCTGCTCTATGCCCACCTACTCCCTCTTGTGCTGTCCAGCATCTGGGGCAGTCCTTTGTGCTCACAGATCACAGTGGGTTTCCTTTGCATGCGACTACACTGACTTCTCTAAGTGCACCCCCCACCGCGCGCACGCGCGCGCACACACACACACACACACACACACACACACTCATTTAGACTAGTTTGGTTAGCTGGGAAATTCAGAGCCTTTGGAACACAATGAAAGGGGCATTGGTATATCTCATAAGTTCAGACCTGAGCCAGCAGCAAACTCTCTGGGTGCTTTGAAAGCCCAAGGCAGGTCCAACCCCAGAATCTTTGCCTCCAGAGGCAAATTGTTCACTGAGAACCCATGCTCCCAGTAAACTGGATGCCCCATGTCAGCCGCTAGCCAGGGGCACACCTGGGGACCCACAGACCATGGGCATAGGACATGGGCAGTCAAAAACGTCACGGGAAGTGTGGGCATAGGTTACTGGTAGTAGGAAAACAGGTGCGGCCATGCAGGGCAAGCTGTATAGATATGCAGTGTGCAGACTTCTGTCTCCCACCCTGCCCTTTGGGCAGGCAGTGTTGATCCAGTAGCTAAAGAAAGAGGGGGCTATGTGAGGCCTGTGAAGCCTCTGTTGTAATCCTCCCTCCCTCCCTCCCTCCCTCCTTGTCTCCCTCCCTCCCTCCCTGTCTCCCTCCCTCTCTCCCTGTCTCTCTCCCTCCCTCCTTCCCTTCCTTTCAATTTTTCTTTTTTGTCTTTCTTTTTCTTCCTTCTTGCCGTTCTTTCTTTCCTCATTCTTTCTTTCTTTCTCCTCCTACTTTCTTCACCACTGCCTGTCTTAGTCCCAGGACTGCTCACACCTGTGCATACACGAGAATTAGAAATCTCCTCCCAGTACAGGTGGTTCCTTTTGCATCATTTTAAAACTTGAGCTCTTGTTCAGGCTTGTTTGGCCATAACACCCTGTTCAGGCAAAGAGAAGCTCTTGGGTCATTCTAAACGGCAAGCAGCCCCTGTCAGATAAGCGCCTGTAAATGCTGACAACCGTTTCTAGTGTGGTGCTACTGTGCTAATCCATTCGCTAGGCAGTTATGAGCACCTACTATTTAAATAGCCTGGGAGATTTAGACAGCCCCACTTAGCTCTAAGGCTCAGTGGAAAGATTCTGCTCATAGCTCAGAACAGCTTGGAGTGTCAATCATATGCACAGGAGGACCCATCGTCCAAGCCTGGGAAAGAGAGAGGCTCTGGAGGACAGAAGATACTCAATAGGGCTGAGAGATTGCAGGGTAGACACCACAGCTGAGCCAGGAACCCCATCTGATACAAAAAGGGGGGGCAAGCCTCCCCGAAGCCTGTGGTGGATGTCCTATAGGATGACTTAGGGTCAGGAATAATTGGTGTGGGTCCTTCTGTTTGATGTGTATATGTGTTGCTTACATTGGTTGATAAATAAATCTATTTCAGCCAATGGCCAGGCAGGAATTCTAAACCAAGATAAAGATAAGGAAGGCTGCGCCAAAGAGATGCCATACAAACACCAGGAAACAAGATGTCAGGGCGTCACTGGTAAGTTACAACCACATGGCGATGCACAGATCAGTAGCGATGGGTTAACTTATAAGAGTGATCTAGCCAGTGAGAAGCCTAACCCATTGGCCAAACAAATGTGACTGATATTTAAGCCTCAGAGTGGTTACATCACAAGAGGCTGCAGGACCCTGGTGTTCAGGAAGAGAACCAGTCAGTGGGACCAGACTAGAGGAAAAGCCTCCCTCTACAGATAAAGCCAACCCATCCCTCTCAGCACTGGGAATCTGTGACACATAAATCCCCGCAGGTTTTAGCATGGAGCGGTCACTGGATGCTATCAACGGGTGCTGTGGACTATCAAGTGAGCTCTGGGGCCAGTGGGCCTTGTAGCAAGGGTGCTGGAGGGAGGGACAGATGTGCGGCCAGAGAGTGGTGGGCAGGGTTGGGCTTGGTCAGGGGTGACAGTGGCTTGGAATGTCTACATGCTTGTGTTAACAGCCGTCAGAGTGGGAAGAGAGTCAGGTGCAACTCTCTGATGGACATCTTTAGCACACTGGTGTTGAGGAATATTCCTTTACACTGTTTGAAGATGTGTCACTGTGATTGGTTCACTAAGCTAAACACTCGGTAGCGAGGCAGGAGGCACAGGCAGGAATTCTGAACAGAGAGAGCTCTGGGAAGAAAAACGGGGAGTCACCAGCTGGCAAGATCCACAGGAGGAGAGATAAAATCCAGGGGCCACACAGCAGCACATACACGGCTTGAAATGGGTTCATTTAAGTTTTAAGAACCAGTTAGAAACAAGCCTAAGCTTTAGGCTGAGCTTTCATAACTAACAAGTCTCCATGTCATTTTTGTTTTTGTGAGCTGGCGGCTCCTAGGAAAGCCGGGCCACACCTGGGGTGCTGGCTCAGCTTGTGTTCCGCTCTGGTCCCTGCAGTTAGAACTGGACGCTCGCCACATCTTCCCTCTGTGATGTTCTCCCTCACCAATGGCTGATGGTGGGGTGCCAAGCTGCCTTCTTCCTAGAGGTGCAAACTGTGAGCCAGAGTTACCTTTCTTCATCTTAACAATTGCTTCAGGCATTTGTTACAGTGAGGAGAGCTGACTGACACATGAGTTCACTGACAGATCAAGACACAGAAACTCAGACAAGCTGTCAGTAGAAGAAGATTCGTCCAAACGAGATTCAGTTCTGGGGGCAGGTAGCTCAGTCGATATTGTGCTTTCTGTGTAAGCTTGAGGGCCTGAGTTTAATCTCCAAAACCCATGAGACTAAAGAGCGGGCGTGGTGCACATGCCTGAACATGCCTGCACATGCCTACAATCCCATTGCTGGAGAGACAGGAGAAACAGGTTCCCTCCCCCACCCCCAGCTAGCCAGCCTTGGCTGCTTGGTGAGTGCCCGGCCAAAGGAAGACCCAGTTAGCTAAGCACAACATCGAGAAAGAAAAACAAAGGTTGTTCTTTGGCTTACACACGTGTGCACGCACAGCGGCACATACATCCACAGGCACACAAAACGGGGGAGGCGGGTCTGTGGAAATGAAGAGGACTGTGTAAGTAGATCGCAGAGAAAGTAGAACCTGAGCCCAAAACAAGTGAGTGGAGAATCTGTGTGTTAAACCAAAGGCAGAGGAGGGGCAGGGACGGCCTGAAGATTGCAGCAACAGCTCTGCTGTCTGCTCCCAGTCCTGGGACAGATACGTGTATATCTGCACACACACATACTCACACACACACACACACTCACACTCACATATAACACACACACTCACACACATTCACACGCACACTCACACACACTCACACACAACACACACTCATTCACACACACATACTCACACACATTCACACACACTCACACACAACACACACAACACACACAACACACACAACACACACACTCATACACATTCACATACACTCACACACAACAACACTCACACACACTCACACACACACTCACACTCATACACAACACACTCACACTCACAACATTCACACACAACACACACACTCATTCACACACAGTCACACATTCACACACACTCACACACACCCTCACACAACACACACTCATACACAACACACACTCACACACAACACACACTCATACACAACACACACTCACACATAACACACAAACACACTCACACACATTCACACACACTCACACACAACACACACACAACACACACACACATACTCACATACTCACACACAACACACACACACAACACACACTCACACACACACACCACACACTGACACACAACACACACTCACACACTCACACACAACACACTCACACACACTCACACACAACACACTCACACACACTCACACACAACACACACACTCACACACAACACACACATATTCACACACACTCACACATGATGGGAGATGTGATTCTGTATATATGTTTCTCATACTGTTAATAAAGCCCTGTGGCCAATAGAAAACTAGATAGGTGGGGCTAGGAGACTAGGAGGAGGAAGAGGAAGTAGTAGGTGGAGTCAAGATGTAGCCCAGGAAGGAGGACGCCTGCCGAGCGGCTCCCCATAAGACGACCACGTGGAAATACTTAGATAAGTAGAAATGGGTTAATAATTAAGACAGAGCTAGCCCATAAACAGTAATGGTAATTGGCCAACAGGATTGTATCAAATACAGAGTCTCTGAGTGTTATTTGGGGCTGGCGCGGCTATGGGCCCGGGCTGGCGGGCTGGCGGGCTGCCGGAAAACATACATGCTACACACACACATTTACACACACTCACACAAAACACACACTCACACACAACACACACTCACACTCACATAAACACACACAACACATATACATACACACACATACTCACACAGACACACACTCACACACACAACACACACTCACACACTCACTCATACATACACACACTCACACAACACACACTCACACACACTCACGCACTCATACACACAACACACATACACACACAAACATACTCATACATACACACACTCACACATAACACATACACACAAACACACACACACACATATTCAAACATGAACATACTCACATACTCAAACATGAACACACTCACACACAACACACACACACAACACATATACACACACAAACACATAAACACACAAACACACTCATACATAAACACACAAACACACTCATACATATACACACTCACACATACACACAAACACACTCACACATAAACACATTCACACACAACACACATACACAAACATACAAACATGTACACTCACACACACACTCACACATACTGCATGCCCTTGCAAATAAAGAATAAAGTGTGTTACTTGAATGTGATTGGCTCCCAGAAGCTCACAGGGAGTGGCACTGTTGAGAGGTGTGGTGTTGTTGTAGTGAGTGTGGCCTTGTTGGAGGAAGTGTGTCACTGTGGAGTTGGGCTTCGAGGTCTCATATATGCTCAAGTCCCTCCCATATCTCAGTTCACTTCCTGTTTGTTGTCTTTGGGTCAAGACGCAGAATTCTCAGCTCTTCCCTCCAGTGCTGCCTGCCTGCACGCCACTGTGCCATACCATGATGATAATGGACTGAACCTCTGAAAATGTGAGCTGTGCCAATTAAATGTTCTCCTTTATAAAACTGCCATGGTCGTGGTCTCTCTTCACAGCAGCAGAAACCTTAACGAAGTCAGGAAGATGGGTGGTTACCAAGAATTCTTGGAGAAAGGGAGGAAGTGTGCAAACTCAAGGGGTGACTGGCCACTCGATTGTTCCCCACCACACTGTGGAGGTGGGTCCAGGTCACTAGATATTAGTTCACGCGCACGCAATTCGTCTAGCAAGCCTGGTACACGTTGTAGGCTACACTTGTAAATGCTGCCTCTCTGAAAGACAGCAACTGTGACACAGGCACACAGCGAGGCAGAGAGGATGCTGGGGGATCAGCCAGGGAATGGCCAATAGTTACTCACTTCTTGGTAAGACTAAACTTTTTAAGGAAACTGATTAGTTCATAAGTAAGTGACTAGGTGGGCCAGGCTGTACATAATTCCCTTGGCGGCACTGTCATACCTCAGCTTCCCCTGATGCCTCCCCGGGGTTGGCACATGCTAGGACAGCAAGGCAGCGAGTGTGTGTGTGTGTGTGTGTGTGTGTGTGTGTGTGTGTGTGTGTGTGGTGTTTGTGAAGGGACATGGATGCACGTGCTTTCCTCCTGGAGCACCCTCCCTGACACTTCTCCCACTCATTCAACACTCTCTTATGTGTGAGAATAGCTTCAGGGCCGTCTGAGAACAAGACAGCACACACCTTGCCTCTGAAGACGACAGATCTGAGCTTTAGCTGGACTCCAGACTCTCCTGGCTCCTCCCTCTCCAGCCAGGCTCCTCAAGGTTACCTCCTCACCAATGCTTCCTCGTGAGTCCTCTCTCCAGAGTCCTTTTTCAATTGACCTTGAAGACTCCTCACTGCCAAGAAAGCTGTCCCAGGAAGTGACTCTGCAGCCAGAACTTCTCCAAACACTGGTCCCAGTATTTTATTGCTACGTGTGGAGAAAGCATACCAAATGCTACCCAGAAATGTGGATTCAGGGATGCTCGGGGCAGATGATAAACACTGCCAATGACAACTTCAAATATTTGACGTTGACTCAACAAACATGAAGTCCATTGCCACCAGCTCTAAGAATCAGCTTAGAGGGCACACCTGTATCTGAGGTATGAATTCAAGCAGGAGCAACCCCTATGTGCTCCCACTTGGGAGTGCTCCCACTTGGGAGTGCTCCCACTTGGGAGTGCTCCCACTTGGGGAGGGAGGCCATGGTCTGTTGAGTACCACAACTTGTGTGTGCTTGTCCCTGGAGATACCATGTGGTGTTCCGAGTCAGTTGGCTCAACTATTACTGGAAGAGAATCCAAAAACAGTGCTCCCAACTCTCCCCAGATGCTGTGTGAATTCAGAGCCTGGACCAGCATCATTGACAATTCTTCAGGCCAAGACTGGGACTCCAGACGCAGATGTACCACAGAGCTGTAAGAGACAGAGATCTTATAGAAACTGCCTCGTTCAGATAAAGTACAGCTGGAACCAGTCCAGCCAGGAAATGACTTGCCTTGCAAACCCAGGGATAACTGAGTTTGATTCCAGAAAGTCAAGCAAAGTGATGTGTGTCTCATAGACCCCAGGCGCCTGAGAGGGTGAGAGCAGGTGGATCCCTGGCACTTGCTGGGCAGGCAGCTTAGTCTACTGGGTGAGTTCTGGGCCAGAGAGAGAGACACTGTCTCAATAAACAGGAAGGGCTTCTTGAAGAACCTCTAATCTCATGCACACACACACACACACACACACACACACACACACACTCCTGTGACCAGTGATTAAGATCAGGCCAGGCACAGGTGTTCACAGTATGTGGACAGAATTAGGTGACCTCCACTGATTGAATTCAGAGGCAGTTTGTCCGTTTGGTGGTAAAAATTGTCACTGACCACTGCAGGGGACCTCTGCCCAGGTTACTGTTCCTGTGAAAAGTTCCCCGTGCACAGGCTTTGCAGGGTCACCTGATTGACTGATGAGTCGTGATTGTAACTGAACTACTGAAGCTGAGGGATGGAGTAGGCTGGATGTTGAGGCCAGTTTCTCCCAAGCTCTGCCCTGGCTGGGGAGCCAGCCTGGGGATTAACAGGGATAGGACGGTGGTTCCACAAGTGGACACTGAAATTTGCTGTCCCAGTGCTGGGATACCACCGCCCAGAGCCCCACCCTATCAAAGGTAATGGACGACAGCTAAACTCTCACAATCCCTCCACACTCTCAGCTCCTTAGAAATGCTTGCATTCCAGATAACCCTCTTGCTCATAATCACTAATACTCACTGGTATCACTGGAGTCCTGGGCAGCCTCTCCCAGGGAGTCCCATTTCTGGGAACCCAAGAGATTCCACCTGAAAGAGAGCCCCAGGCCTGCCCGCCCAGACTGTGAGCTTGGTTCTTCATTCCAGCATCTGCCAGGCTCTCACAGCTTCCAGAGTAGACTTCTTCCCAGGGCCTTCCGCAGGAGTGCAAAGGAGCCTGGTTCCCCTGCAGGGAAGCAGCTGAGGTCTGGAGATGTGTTTCAACTCCTCACAAGCACTAAGAAACCCTAGGATGTACACATTTCAGAGTAGAGTGATGTCAGCCTCTGGGACTCTGAGAAAACAGAGATGGATCTTCTCATGCCAGCTGAAGGCTGGTGGCATATATTCCTATCTTAAGCAGGGATGGGGACAAAGAGATATCTGGGGGGGGGTAGGTCATACATACATACATACATACATACATACATACATTACACAGACAATGGCCTTATAGACAAATGATACATAGATGATAGACAGATGGTAATTGATAGACAAGTAAATAGACAACAGTAAATAGGCAATAAATGATAGGTCAATAGATGGAAGCCAAAGATAAATATGGAGACCTTCT